>JABUQX010032710.1:0-40553 GCA_015478945.1 Trachelipus rathkii
ACAAACATTGGGGAATAATTTCTTATATTTTAAAACGTCCTATCAACTTTCTTACGCAAACAAATTCTGTACAAAATTTATTACGTTCCATTATTTAGCAGTTTTGACAGTATGATAAATTAATTTAAATAAATTATCTACATTATTTTCCAAATCCTTTTAAAATCGTCTATTTTTCTCCCATTATGAAAACACACTTCACAAAGAGTGTCCTTTTTGAACGTATCAGTGTGTTTGTGTGTGTTAACCAAGGCTAAGCCCAACAGAGCAAGACTAATGTTTCTTTTGCATTTTCAATACATTACTTTTCGACAGACGGATTGTTGATAAATATAAAAGTGCTCAAATGACTGATTAAATTATTTTTAGCATATATATATTCACACTTGTTTATGTAGCCATCTTAAATTTTTTTACTGTGAAATTTTCTACTGGCTTTCAGATCTTAAAAGATTTTCGCTGACTTTCTGCAGATATTAAAGTATTTTCAGCAATAATCTACTGATATTAGTATTTTATCTTTTACAACAATCTGTCTCCATGCCTGAATGCAATTACATTTACCACACGTAAGTTCATTACATCATATCTTCCAATCGTTATCATCTACTAACCTGATTTATCTTATTACATCAATCCTATTGACGACTATATACACATTTTACTATTTTCACTTGGTAACATTTATTCTCCATCGTAGATCACTTTATATTCATCTTGCACATTGAATTACAAACTTCACCTAGCATCAAGTCACTACACAGTATTTATCTACATACTTCTACACACAGGGATTTACTTACACTCATACTGACACGGTATTATACTTTTACACTTATCGCAGTCGAGTTATCGGATTTATACCTCTATAACTTCACCACTCATAGGAATCTTTATATGTATACACTCATCACACAGATTTTACTTACACTCATCAGCACAGTTTAACTATTACATACAGCATAACATCTATATTGGGTTCCTATTAATATTTGCTACTATTATTATCTTAATTTGGTAATTATGAAGTAAAGCATTTTAGCTTCTTATAAAGACGTGATATATAATAAAAATAAGATTCCTACTGAATGATCTTAAATATATATGCTACGTGTGTAATATTCATATATTACATATTTATAATCAGTGTATATCACTCTAATTAACACAGTTTTTTTTGAGGGCAAGTATACTATATATATATATATATAAGGGATAGTTATTAATCTATATCTTAAATTTGTATAGTATTTTACTATTTTACATAACACATATATATATAATATTATAGTATATTAGTATTATATTATCAGATTTACTTTACATCTCAACTCACAGAATTTATCATTACACATTATTATATCTCACACTATCAACTACTAATCACTCCACACTACACACTTGCATATTCATACTCTACGTTTACACTATTATAAAGTATATAATTTTATTAAATAACATATTTGTTTTAATTAAAGCACTGAGGATTTGCTCTTCTCCATTCGTTTACTATATATTTAACCTATCTTTTCAATAGTTTATTTTTAGTTAAAAGCTTTCTTCCAATTATAGACACCAGCGAATGGAAAATTGTAGGAACAGAAACCCTTATGCGTTGGTATTACCAATACTTTTAAATTTTTATATTGATTCTATTTATAGATTATTTTATTAAGTATTAAGATCTTGTTAAGTTGTATTGCATATGTGAAATTAATTTTATGAGAATTTTATATAGTAAATCGTATATTTTTATCTGGTATTCCTTTAAAGCTATTTAATTATTTCTCAGGAATTCAGTCCAATGTGATTCAGCCAGCACATTTATCTTTATATCCTCTATAACAAGCACGGTGTTATTCATGCTAAGACTACGATGTTTGGTATATGGGTTTTGGTTGCTCTATATATTGACTTTTATTGCTCACTATCATCTTTACCCATTTATTTGGTTATTATAAAATTTATTTACTACATTCAATATTACAGGTTCTTCTCTTCTTAATTTATAATTCTTATGTATTTTTATTAAATTATCTTTTCTGATTTCTGTATTAAAATATATTACATTTATCATAACTATTATGTTCTTTTCTGTTCTGATTGTTTATGAGCTATATAATATTTTCATTATAAGTTTTTAAATAATTCGGTATTTTTTTTATTAATTTTTATTATATTTATTATTATTTACATTGAATTTTATCACAGATGAAAGAGACAGAAAACTAACCCGCACGCAATTATAAAAGTAAATTAGAACTGAGATACTTACTTTGAGCATGTCTTCTGTAAAAATGTGTTGGATATATATAGTCTACTTTATGTGCGATAATTTATGCGAGTATCAATATTATTAATTTATAATTATTATTTATAATATATGTAGTGAGCGGTAGACGATTTATAGGTGCCTGATCAACACTAAGGTAATGAATACAAAGTGAAATTACGTAAGAGATAAAATATTTTAATATCTATTGAGATAGAGGAACCGATTAATCATCTCACAGTTATAATTATATAAATAGCGTTTGGTAGATAGAATCACAGTTGGAGAGCTGGTAATTGTTAACTGCTCACTGACACTCGTGAATCTCTGCTAGTGGACTTTTAATCACTCCTCTTGTACTTAGTAGGATCTCACAATGACCTAGATTACATTCTAGACTATATAAACTCCGGTAGTTTCATGCATAACAAGCAAAGTATTTCGCAGTAGTAGGATAGAATCATAGGTTATATTTAATTAAATATTTTTACACTTCACTATTTTCAATAATGAATAGAACACACTAATTCTGAGATGTCACGTGTAATATCACACATTATAAGCAAAGTCACTTAGAATGGAGACAAAGTGTATTTCCCTTCTTTAGTTGTGATTCGGAGTGCGGGACGATAATTCATTAATATCACTGTAATGACACACTTAACTCTTAGCTAAAGTCTCGTGTATATGTTGGTAGTTAAATAGAGTAAGAATATTAAATATACAGTAGTCTGAGTGCTGAGGTGATCATGTTGATAGAAAGAGGTTACAAGACTCTTATGAGTTCTTTATGTAATTCTGCTATGAGAATGTAGCGCGTGCCTGGTATAGCTGAATTATCTACATCCCTATCTGGTCACATAACTACTGACACCGACAGTTTCATTGGTAGAGAACAATAGTAGCGCTACTTTGTAGCTTGCTTATGGTAGTGCTTCTGGTTACAAAAGTATTATGTAAATAAATTATAATATAAAAAAGTTCATTTTGTCTACATTTTATGTTGTTAACTACTAACTAATAATGAGATATAAGTTCAGATTAATTTTTTTATAACCGTAAACGATAGATATTAACAGTTAGACTCACTCTTCTAACTAATATAAATTCCATATATTTTACACAAGCAGATGATATTATTAAGTTTTATTTATCAGCTGTGTAAAATAAGCTTAAGGTGTTTCTCAAAAATGTAAGGCTTTTGCTCCATATATATAGATAGAAGTCTCTAAGATAACACTGTACAAGAGAGTAAGAGACCTTACTTGTGTCACAAGCAGAGTCGACACATTTACTCTGTTAGACGATATAGTGAGTTTACTCAGCTATAGATAGATATGAAGGCGGAGAAAAACGCACTGCGTTAATAATTATTATTAAATCTATTAAAGTTAGCCAAAGTATAGACAAGATCTCTGTTTCTTTTATGAAATACAAATCAGTCCGTTTAGTTTTATAATAGTCCATAATACTATTTGACAAATTATCCTATTATTGATTATATATTATTATATGTAATTTTAATACAAATTACAAGCCAATTCTTCGTAGGAATTGGTGTTCCCTATGCTTTGGAATTCTGTTTGAAAACTTTGCTTTGTTATATTTCTTACTATTGTAACACATGTATATCTAAATTTTTAGTTATTAGTATGAAATATAATCATGAGAACCATATGATGTACGATATTTCACTGAGAGTAGAGTTTCTATTGAAATAACATATTATTGGTGGTTGTTTCAGAAAATAAACGTATTCGTAATATGTTTTGTACTTAATTGTACTGTTAATAGCTCCCTACATATTATATTTAGAGTACTTTGTATCTCTTGAGCGTAAGAGTTATCTAAAACAACCAAGTACTAAAAACATGACTCGTAGCTCTTGGAGCGTATGATAGAGATCATTGTAGATCTACGTTATCTTTGTGCATATGTGTTTTTGCTTTAGTATAAAACAATGATATCTTTAGAGAAAATCTCAAGCTAACTATTGATGAATGGTTAGTTTTATAATGTTACAATATTAACTTGCTATAATACACTGCTGATTTAGTATATAGTGTAGCTTTAAGTTAGCATTCTTTCACACTAGTTAACGAATAATGAACTAAAATCTCTACTATTATTTCCTAGCTGGATATAATACATGTTATTCGTTTTTTAAATGAAATAGTTTCACATATTCAACTTTTGCACATACTAGTATAAAACCTTTTTCAAAGGGATTATTATGCCTCCTTTTGAGCGTAGTGATTATAACATCTCTCTCATAAATATGAGATTGTGATATTAAATTAATAATAGCTATAAATTATTAAAAATAAAGTTATTGAGATAATTCTCTAACGATACATATATTTACATTAATTATACTTATATATAATATAATATATTATTAAATATAATTATTTACAACATATAGTGAGTAACATATGTACCAGATATATGACTTTCCTCGCTAAAATAAGTAAAATACTAAATAATAAAGATGACGAAATAGAAGTGTGAGATAATTTCTCTTTATGTGTTTATATTCACGCATGAATTTATAAGGATGTTATCTTTTAAAAATAGATTAATATTGATTCAAGAATAAAAAAATTATAAAAAATTCTCTCAAATATCTACTTTCAATTATATAAGTTTCATACCTTTATATCTATTAACTTAGAATCAGATAAATGATTTAAGTAAAGAACGACGAGGATAAGAATCACTCGCATTACTGACTAGGTTTTACTCTTCGCTTAAGATGAGTATAGCGAAAAGAAGAGATTATTCCACACTTACTCCAATTTATTCGAGTTAATATATATTAAATGCTTCTAGACTGACGCAAACCAATAAATAATTTTGGAAGTGCTATAGCATAAATACACTGATATGTTTAAGTTATGTTAATTATAGAAGGATGGATACGTAGAATTAGACACATCTGAGATAGAGGACTATAAAATAATATTAAATGTCAAAAACTCTTATATTATTAAAATTCTGCTCGGACACTTGAGTCGAACGGGAATTCAGATAGTTACGTCATAAGATTACAATCCGACCTCTTTAGCGTATTTCATGAGCCAGTATGTTGAGAGGCACTTTTATAAGCAAATGGTAGCTTAAAGAGTAAACCTAGTGCTATTAGGAATTAATCAGTTATTATCTCATAAATCTTGATTGGATCTGGGTTCTATTTCTATAGCATGGCGTCTGCTGAGGTCACACCGAGGTAGTCGCGACATTTAGCGTGGCGACTTAGCACGTTTTGTGAGCCTATCGATCGCATGAGTCTATCTAAACTAAGACTATACTAATTTATGTCTAATATAAGTATTATTACTATATTTGAGGATGTGTGATATGTTATTATAAGATTAATCTTATCCTCAACATATGTATATGAGTAGTATTGGTAATACTTTCAAAAAAATTTACTTTGACAATAACTAGTGGACAAATCATTTTGTGAGGAAAAATAAATATCTACCGTTTTCAAAATACTAAAATCACTAAGCCAGATTAAATATTAGTGACAAATACCGATATGAAGCAAAAATGAACGTTATAAAATAATTGATAAAGTATGTAGTTGTAGAGATGTCTAAAAAGAGATAATAAAATACGCACACCTATGGCTCACATACACCCAAGCTCCCTTACAAGAAAACAAATAAAAAGATTTAAATATGAGTTTTCAAAAGATCGAATCAAATAATATAACTTCTTCTAGATATTTCACATTACTGCATCATATGACGTAAGGCTTATAGTAGACGAGTATAAAGGAGTAACTTATCACGATCTAATGCGACTAAATGAAAGGTGTAATATACATTATAATCTACTAATCTGATTGAAAACCATTTCTTATTAATTATCAAGGCTAGCGTCTATAGGATATAAAGAGAGCATGGCAGATAGCAATGTATTACAGCATTTGGGTGGAAATATAATATATTTTCTTTTTCTTTACTTCTAGCATGCGTAAAAGTTTACAATTACAAGTTGGTAGTAGTGAATTAAAACATATAATGAGATAAGACAAAAATTGTCTTGTGTATAGTTTGTGTGAAGTAAAGAATTATGAGAGGGACCTGCACTGGCAATGTGTTCGTTTTACTTCTATGTGAGCATGAAATAAAGCATAGTAAGAGAAATATATAAGGCAATATAATATTAAAAGGAATAATGGCGTGGCAACATAATACTATCTATAGTAGCTCTTCTAAATTTGTAGTTGATTCTTATAACTTATTTAGCATATTTAGAGAACATTGCTCAGACATCGAAAGCTATATAATATTGGGCGCTGTTTATTGATAATATATATTCATGACTGGATAATCTCTTGTGACACTAGAGTATCTTTAGAATTCTGTGGCCTTTCAGAACTCTACGAAGACTTACAGAAGCATCTAGATGAATTTATGCATAATATTAAACTTATAAAAAAATTTAGGTGACGCAGAGAGAACAAGATAGTAATAGGTAGTCTAAACTAACTATATTTTAGTAAGAGCAGTTATATGAGGCTATCAAATAAAATTGCGTATCTTATTATGTAAATTATAGATGTGTGTGCTGAGGTTTGTTATGTACAGATTCTATCGCGTGTATTAAGGATCTCCTAAAAGATGTGACATAGAGAATATATATACATATATAGAGTAAAAGCACAATATCACTGAATTATAATCGTTTAATAGAATTCACTGTATTATAATCATTTAGACAAATATGTGATAAGTTTTAAGCATCGAATCTGTAATATATTGTAATTACTATAAATTGTAAGTGAATTAATATGTTGGTTTATTTACCTACCCTCTTCCTTAAATAAGAGACCAAGATTTTTAATAAAATAGCACTGTATAAGTATTATAGCAGAGTCAGAGAACTTATATATAGAGATTAATTATCTTTCAATAGTTATTTAGACGGACGTGAGCTATTTAATAGTATCTTGTTAATATCCTAGTAAGGAGGTCTATCAATTAAAAGTAATCAATGCGACATTACGATTAGGCATAGATTAAATACATGTAGATGGGGTGCTAGAGGGCTGATCGCTTGCTGATTGAGATTGTATGTATGTTTATAGCGTACGTAAAAATATACGCTTTTTTAAATTAAGACATCATTGGTTTCAGTATTCCGCATGTAATTTTTAAAACTTGTGATAACTTAAAAATTTTATAAAAATAATATAAGTCCTGTATAATTGAATTGATATAAAAATTCTTGTGTTCAGATAATCGATTGTAATTTATTATAGAAGTTTTAGGAAACTTTTAAATATTAAAAATAAGTTATTAATAGTGAAGTGTGGCATTAAATGTACGTTTTAATATTAAAAAAAACATAAAATCTTTTAGGAAATATAATTATAATCGTTATGATGTGTTAAAGATTGAGTTGATGCGTGTGTTGGGTCGTGTGGGCTGTGGGGATGATGTATTACTTAAATCCTATGTGATAGATGTCTAGCCGTAAAAAATCTATTGTGGTGTGTAAAGTTAATTCTGTTGTGTTTATTAGTATAATCTCTGTGCTAAGTGATCAAGTCTGTGTGTAAGTGAGTAAATGCTGTGGTGTATATAAAAAGCTGTGATCTAGAAGTTTCGTAGCGTAAAGATCTGTGATGAAAAGTAAAGTTAAAATTTCTTTGCTGAAGTAAGATATAGTAATCTGTTGGTGAGTGGTAAGCTAATAGAGATATCTTGGTCGTAGTTGGTAAGTAATATATCTGTGTTGTTGATATGTAAGGTTATCTGTGTTTGGAGTGTGTTGTTATGTTATGTGTAGAGTGTAAATGTAAGCTGTCTATGGTAAATGTAATGTGTCATAGTGAATGTGTGTATAAGTTGTCATTTTGTGAATGTGTGTATAATAAATCTGTGTGATGTGTAAAGTAAATCTGCGGTGTAAGTAATCTGTGTGTCAGTATGGGTTTGTGTGTCTGTGTGTTTGTTGTTGTGTAGTGTATTATGTAAGTGTCCTTATGTTAAATGTAAGTGTCCATAGTGAATTTTGTTATAAGTGTCATATGTCGTACTTATCCCACACAGTAAGTGGGTTCGCCGGTGTGATAAGTGTAAATGTAAGTGTCCTTGGGTAAATGTAAGTGACATAGTGAATGTGTGTATAAAGTTCATAGTGAATTGTGTGATTAAGTGTTAAGTGTGTGTGTGTGTGTGTGTGGTGTATGTGTGCTCTAAATATATAACAATAGGCATGAAGTAAATAACACTAAGTTAATAATAAAAATAAAATAAAATATAAAAATAATAAAGTTAAAAAAAAAGAAAAATAAATGTTATTAAAATACATAAGATATTAAAACAAATAAAAAATAAATTGTGATACATTTTTTGAGTAAGCAGTAAAGACATTGAGTTTAAGCAGTATAAACATTAAGTGAGTTACAGCTGATATACATTTGAGTAAAGCTAGTAACTGAGTTAAAGCAGTAAGCAGTAAAACAAAAGGAATACTAATCCCCCCTTGGTGTAGGTCACACCTTATTGGATTTACTGATTTAACTGGCTTTAAAGTATGTAAATGTCTAAAATATTATGAGTTAAAGTCAGCTAAACTATAGTTAAACAGTAAATACATGAGTTAAAGCAGTAAAACAGTAAAACAAAAGCATACTAATTCCCCTTGGTGTTATAACACCTCTATTTGATTTACTGATTTTAACTGCTTGTAAGGTATGTAATGTGTAAATATAGTGAGTTAAAAGATTAAAACATATGAGTTAAAGCAGTAAACATGAGTTGTAAAGCATTAAAGCAGTGAAGCAAGTCAAGCATACAACCGCTTGTCTGCTATGTATACACCTCTATTGATTTTACTGATTTACTGCTTACAGGTAGGTAATGTTTATAAATAAGTGAGTTAAGCCATGTAAAACATATGAGTTAACAGCAGTACAAACATGAGTTAAACAGTAGAAGCAGTAAAACAAAAGCAGTACTAATCCTTAGGTGTTAGGTAATAACAATCTATTGATTTACTGATTTTACTGATTTAAGTGATGTAAGTGAATATGTTTTTAATAAAATTTCGTACAATTGAGGTAAAATAAAATGTTTATATATCAAGCACTCTGGCTTTTTCTCTTACATACAATTTTTGAAAAATTATAAATTAAAAAGTATGAGTAAAATATAAAATAGGTCTGTAATGAGTACAGTTTTAGGTTCGTGAATTCGTTCTTTTAATAAAATCGAAAAAATAAGGTTAAACTTGAATGATTCGTTATATATACCGTTGTATGTAGATAAAATTTATTATATATATTAAATATATATAGATATATATATTATATATATATATCTATATATATATTATATATAGTATATATATTTCATTCGTGCGGGAATATTGAGTCTGCGGGCGCTGGCAGCGTGGTCATGCGACGGTTCCACACGCCTTGCGGGCGGCAGTGCGGCGGGCGCATCTGCGAGTTCGGGTATTCGCCCTTGACGCGCATGGATCAGCTGCGGCCTGGTGGGAGGCTTATGATCTAGAGGTAGACAAAAAATGAGTCATCAAGATGAATCATCAATATAGATGTATCAAAGTTGACTCATCAAAGTTGAGGCATCAAAGATGAGGCAACAAAAATGAGCTTCGAGTGTGTGAGTGTAAGGTAAGTGTCTATGGGTGAGGAATGTAAGTGTAATTGGTTTAATGTAAGTGTCTAATGCGAGTGTAGGTGTCTTTTATGTTGTTTATAGAAAGACTAACCACAGTATGAGCCAATTCTAGCGCAGATTGTAAATATACACCAATTGCGATTTCCTCATTACTTATTCACTAGGGGTAGACACCCAATATTAGGGCTATTCTAGCTCGAGGGAGGCTAGAAAAGGCTTGAAGAAAAGTGGCACTCAGTTGCACTATGTGGCGCTCACTTGGCACTATGTGCACTCACTTGGCACTCATTTGGCACCTCACTTTGCACTCATTGGCAGCTCACTTGGCACTCACATGCACTCATCCTGGCACTCAACCTGGCACTTCATCTAATAACATCATAGACACTAATAGTCAATCCATAGATACTTCTTACGGTGACTAGGGTGTCTTATTGGTAAATGTAAGTGCTAATGTAGTGTAAGTGTGTTTATGTCATAGTGATGTTGTATATAGTTCAAACGATATGTGTCTATTGTGTGTATAAGTGACCAATAGTGTGTATAGATGTCCATAGTGTAAGTAAAGTCTGTGTGTGTAAGTAATCTGTGTGTTGTCTGTGTGTGTGTGTGTGTGTAAGTAGGATTTTGTGTGTGAGTGTAAGTAAATCTGTGTGTGTAAGGAAATCTGTGTGTGTGTGTAATTAAATCCTGTGTGTGATAGTGTAAGTAATTCTGTGTGTGTGTGTGTGTTGTGCTGTCCAGCGCGTAGCGCGTTGTAGATTGTGAACCCGATAATCAAAAAATGGGCTAGCCCTAAAGGGGTGGCCAAAAATTAGGGTGGCCAAAATTGACCCAAGACCAAAGGTTGGTCGAGAAAATTACGGTGGGGTAAATTAGGGTCGGCTAAAAATTAGGGTTCTTCAAATATTTAGGTTGTCAAAATATTTAATATTGCTAAAATTAGGTTTATCAAAAATAGGGTTCTCAAAAAATTAGGGTTCTCAAAAATTAGGGTTCTCACAAATTAGGGTTCTCAAAAAGATTAGGGTTCTCAAAAATTAGGGGTTCTCAAAAAAGCTCGGTGGTATAAAAAATAGGTTTCAAAATTGGGTTCTCAAAAATAGGGTTCTCAAAAAAAGGTCTCAAAAAATAGGGTCTCAAAAATTAGGGTTCTCAAAATAAAATTAGGTTCTCAAAATTAGGGGGCACACGTACATACGGTTGGTCTGGCGTCAACCGTTTGCGCAACCCTTCTCGAAGGGTGCAAAAAATTAGGGTTCTCGAAAAAAGTTATGTTCTCAAAAAAAAAATTTTTTTTTAATTGGTTTCGAACAAAAATTGGTCTCAAAAATTTGGGTTCCCTAAAATAGGTCAAGCAAAAAAAGCTCAGGCGGGTAAAAATTTGGCCAAAAAAGGTCAAGGCCCAAGAAAAAGTGAAGGTCAAAAAAGGTCAAGGAAGAAATTCACAGGAAGGTACCTGGAGATTTTTATAGTGACTTTGGGCATGCGGAATCCCCCCCTACTACTCCGAAGTGTTTTGAAAAAATTACTTTTATTTACATTTTGCACCGATTCTACGTTGAATGAAGATGCGCAAATGACTTGAATTGAGAGCTATTTGTTGGACGGTGTAACTGGTATACATGGCATTTCTAGCACTATGAAGTTTTTAAAATGTTTCTGAATAGAATATTGTCTGCAGCATAAATTAGTCCCGAGCATCTTAAGACTCGAAAATCACCATCGTTTTACATTCAAAATCCATCTATTGGGACATATCGACCTTTGGTTAAGATTTGCAATTCTATAATTTCCAATATTGTTTCAACAATTGGAATAAGCCGCTTTCTACGTTTCGGCCTCCCCTTTTTCTTCTAACTGTTCACCTGTTTGTGAATGCTCCGATTTTTTCTTGAACTGCGTTTCTACAGCAAACTCTTTCTACCGATTCTTTTGTGATATTTAGTTGCCTCGTGTTTATGAAATGACTAATGGCTTTTCTTTAGTTGATATCGATCCTCGTAACAAAACATACCCAATTCCTGTGTTTTTTCTTTACCGCTTTCTTTTGTTTCCAAAAACAATACATACAATTTGAGTAATAAACCCAGGTTTTTAATCAGAGTAAGTCTAACAACTTAATTACATCTTAGCCACTTTCTTGTAAAATATCTTTCCGGACCTTTGTCTTCCTGAGCAGGAAATATATATTTGAATCTGGTTTTCAGAGATAATATAATATTTCCACTTTTCTTATTGATTAGATTTGGATCTCTTTCTTGTGTTGAGATGAATCAATCCCTTTCGTAATCCTTGATTGCGCTGACTTATAGATGCTTGGTTGGGAAAAACATCACCGTCTATCCTGAGATTTGTTGCAGCTGCTTATCGCAGTTACAGAAAGTTCCAGGAGAAACTGATCGAGTCCGAGAACCGCACTCTGTGAATAGCTGGAATCTTTGTTACCATAGCGCTTAAAACGTTAGAAAAGTCCTCTAATATTTGCTCTTTATTTTCATAATCTCCTTTATTATTATTTAAAGTGAACAATTCAATTATTACCTTTGTACAAGCGATGGAAAAAACTATATACTATACACCAGCACTTGATTATTAAATATCCCTTAACAAATAGATCGATAGCTTTCACTGACACCTAAGTTTCTCATTACTAGGTAAGCGAGAGAAAGAGAGCTTAAGACTTAATCTCTCTGTCTAATTATATAGTAATAATATATATATATTATATATATTATATATATATATATATATATTAATATATATAATAATATATATATATTATATATAATAGTATAATATAATTATATATATATATTATAATTTATATATTATATAATAGTATATAATTATATATAACTATATATATTATGACGGTTTTCTCTTTGCTCCTGTAAAAACCTTCCGCAAGGACTACGAGATTTGTTCTGACAGCGACGAATTTATATAAAATTAATTTAACCTCTTGACTTTCCCATTTATTAAACGGATATAAACTTAAAAATTTTAGTGTCTAAAAAATTTTCGGGGGGCGCATCGGCCCCCTGGTCAAAGGTTTGCATACCTATTCATATATATTATAATAATATATATAATTATTATATATATATAGGTAGTTTGGTATGGTACGTGTGTTATGTATTTGATTAGTATGATTTATATGGTGTGGTGTGGGGGGGTTTTTAATATACTATATATATATAATATAGTATATATATATTTAATATATATTAATATATATATTATATATTAGAATGACATACCTTAGAAATTTTGAACAAACATATTTATTGGAAGTCAACAGTTTATAGGAAAAATATCAAAACGTAGGAAAATGAAAAAAATAGGTAAAATAAATATTTGGAAGTTAAAAATGCCTAAATAGTACTTGCAAGTACTCAACACAAGTACAAGTACAAAAGCTCACGTACCAGTACTAAGTACAAGGTACAGTACCTTGTATCTGGTTTTAGAAAATCTCAAGTACAAGGTACAATATTCCAAAAATGTACTTAAGTAAAAGTACAAGTACTTTTACTTGCCTAGCCTTATATATGATTATATAATATATATATTTATATATATATATATATATATATATATATTAATATTATATATATTTTATAATATATTATTATATATATTAAATAAATGTAATCTTTGCAAAAAAAAAAATATCTATAAAATAATGGTTTAAAATCTTTATTGTAATTGTAAGCTAGAACTCATTTTAGGCAAAAGTGCTATTATGAGAAAGAGCTTATAAACAAATCATCTGTGAAAGTTATGTGTGTTTATTCATGTACGGTAAAATTACCTACATCTTATAAGATCACACATTACTATTTTTATTCTTTTTTATGCTTATTTAAAATTTAAAAGCACCATAAGACGCCTTTCTCCGACCGGTTCTATCTAGGACCGAGGGAGGGTAGTTAGTTCGGCCACCGCCATCTGCGACAATAAGACGTGCCCAGGCCATGGCCTGCCCGCTCTGTTATATTTTTAGTATTTAAATAAATGGTGTTAATAATCAATTAATGTCCTATAATCAAGATACTTAAGTGTCATATGTGTAATACGCAGCATTGTTCATAGATGTAATAAGATATACCATAGAGAATGGTGGAATAAGATATTGGCAATGCAAATCGAGTATTCACTTGCACGTTACAGCTAAACTTAGATATAATATTTGGCAGCGAATAAAGAACAAAAAATTCGTATTTGAGCATTGTCAATGACAATATCTGTTTTATTTATATAATATGGTGATCAAAACAATAACAAGAGGATGAGTAATAAAGTAAACTAGCATCAAACATCTGTTGATACACCTGCTTTATTATATATATGTGTATCGGAATGAGTGTTTAATATCTATGCCATTAATTAATGACCCTCATACCACTATGAGAACATAATTATATTAATTATATATTATATATATATATTATATATATATATATATATATATATATTTAAGATATTGATATTTTTATAATATTATATACATATAAATATAAATATAATATTATATATATATATATAATATAATATATATATTATATACGTGCATTTTTAGTCATTCGTAGATCTTTTTTTTATTTATAATCCGTCTTTTGAGAGTAAAATGCTTTACTTCTTTACCAAATTAAGTAATAATGTAGCAAATTTATGGACCCATTAGATGTTTGTATTGTAGGTTTACTAGATGATATAGACCAAACCAATATTTGTAATAGATGAGCTACAGAATAATCAAAATGACTATTCAGTAACATGGGATTACTTCGTGTGTTCCACAGAGATCTTGAAATAAATAATTCTTTAGCGTGATCTGCAGAAAGGTCAGCGAAAATCTTTTAGGAATCTTTATTTTAGTGGAACATTTCACTAGTAAACAAATATCAGCTGGTTACATAAACAAGTGTGAATATATGCTAAAATTAATTTAATCAGTCATTTAATTAATTTAATAATCATCAAAAATCCGTCTGTCGAAAAGTAAAAAAATAAAGAGACGAAGAAGTAATTTAAAAGTAATTTAAAATTTAAAAGTAATTTAAAAGATGCGATTACCATTATTATTCTAACTGAAAATAAGAGTTTAAAAGAAGCGAATTCGTTAATGTTTTCTTGATTTAAAAAGCTAATTTATATACTGTCAAAACTGCTAAAAAATGGAACGTAATAAATTTTGCACAGAATATGTTTGTTTAAGAAGGTTGATGAAACATATTAAAATATAAGAAATTATTCCCCAATGTTTGTTTACATATAAACGCTTTCAAGTTTCTTGCAACAGAAATTTAAAGATAGTAATTTCTATCTTTAATTTTCGCTGCTGCTGAAAGCCAAAGATTGCAGTAACAGCTATTCAAGATCTTGGTTTGTTGGACAATTCACCTGAAGGATCTTCAAAAATCTTCACTGTGGAACAAATCATTTGTGGACTCTTCGCCGAAATAATCCCAACCAGAAGAAAAATGATAATAGATAAAAAGGTACTAATAAGATGAGCCCCCCCCCCAAAAAAAAAGTCACTAAATACTCTTTAGTATTCTCGTAGTCTAGGTAGAAGTATCTAGGCAATGGTTTTACTTAGGAAATTTTCACGCTAGGAGAAGAAGCTATTATTTCATTTTCTTCTTTTTTTTTTACCTTTTTTAGATTATAATTATAAGAAAATTTTGAGAAATTGCAGGTTCGTTTTATACTTCTATTGTAAGTGAGAAAAAATTAAAAAAATTAAAATATAAAATAAATTTTAATGGTAGAACTTACCAATCGCTTTTTGAACTCTTGCCGTTTTAACATCAGAGAAGCTTTTAAAATATGACAACTCTTTCAAAAAATCTTCCCATAATAATGCAGTCATAGAATTAACTTGAGTAGAAACGGAGCTGTAATTCAAATATATAATATATATATATATATATATTATATATATATATATATATATATTACTATATATTATTATATATATCTATATATATATATATTATAATATATATATATTAATAATATATATATATATATATAACATATAATTATTCGGCCTAGAATGTGAAGACTTTCGTCGTAGTTTTGTAGTATGAAGATTATTTCTGCCTGGCTCTCGAGGATGGGAATCCTCCCTGCCAGTCTATCTTCCCTATGAAATATAGGTCTAGCATAGGCCTAGCAAGCCACTGCCTGGAAGAATGCTTGCATTACTCTAAGGACCATTAGCCTGCGGAAGTAGACAGACACCTTTCAGTCAACAGAGCTCACGGAAACGATTTGGACTAGGTATCTTGAATAATGTTTTTAAAATTAGAATTGCGACTATACGCTTAATATAGTTGGTGAAAGGAGGAGGAGAATCCTGGAAATGATAAGGGAGAGGAGGACGACGTGATGGGAATGGCGGAGATGAATGAGAGGAAAGAGAATAATGTAAAGTACGGGATGGAGATATGTATGATATATAAAGGGTAGAGGATGGGAATCAAAAGCAATGGAGGTGGTTTTATAATAGGTGCCGAAGATGTTCCCCGTTTCATACATGACTATAGAAGTCTTTACACGAAAGACTTATAAGATGCACTTAAAAAATCAAAGTGAAAGAGTAACCTACTTCTATCGGTATATTTTCCAGCCGCATACCAGGTGACATCCCGGTTAAGAGGAAAAAAGATCAGTTATGAAATGTGGAGGAGAATGGTAGAAGAAGGAAGAAGAGAGGAGGATGTATGGTTTGCCTGATGGAGATTTCCTGCACCGAGTGGGAAGGAGACAGAGAAATAATGGATGAGGTGTTTAAGTCAGAATTCAAAATTGTTAAGGAATTATTGAAGTAGAGCCCCTTTGTTCGTTTACTCATAAAAAAGCAACTTTTGATTCAAAGGACACCCAGAATAAAACACACTAAGTTGAAAGATAAAATTTGCACTTCAATATACTGACGGCTCAGTTAACAATCACAGAAAATAGCTATTTGTCAATAAGTCTCATGCCTCTTCAAATAACAAAAAAAATAGAACTTTAAAAAGAACAGCAATTCAATAAAATTGATGTAAATTTTACAAATTTGCAATGTAATGAGAATGGTGATAGGTTCTATATGAAGACTATTAATAGGAGGTGCAAAGAAGACTTAATCAAATCACATGCCTCAGCGCTTTACTGTGAATAGGGTCAACTGTTTGAAGACCAGATTTGGATTGTGCTCAATATATATTTCGGTAATTGTTACCCAGAGGGTTGAAAAGTGTTAGTTACAAGCTAGTCTTAGAGAAATATGAAAAAAAGGTAAATTTATCTTAGAAAGTAAAAATGAAATTGATCGAGTGTATATTTGTGTTCCAACTGTTCTGTATAGTTGTATGGATTCTAAGATAAAGGAATTAGGATCTAGTAAATGAAAAGCCTTGCCAAGTATGTGGCGTTTAAAGAGAAGAGATTGTTAAAAAAAGCAAGATTAAGAGAAGATGTTGGATAGGAGAGACTAAGTCATTGCATGGAAGCAGCAAAGTAAAAGAGTATTGGAAAATGTATGGAACTGCGATAGGAATCAGAGATAGGAGTTGGCCAAAAATTATTTGATCCTGACTCCCTGAAAAAATAGGTTTAATGTTATAAATCATTATAGACATGACATTAATATTAAAATATTTATAAAACAATATAATATTTCACTTAATCATAATTAAATAATATAATAAAATAAATTTTAACACATATATATATAACATATATAAATATATATATTATATATATATACTATATATATATATATATATATATATATTATATATATATATATATATATATATATATATATATATATATATATATATAGATATATATATTATATATATAATACGGTATTAGTATATATTACCCGTATATATATATATATAATATATATAATATATAATATATATATATAAATATATATATATATATATATATATATATAATATATATATCATATTAGGATATATAATATAAATATATATATATTATATATATATATATACGATTATATATTATATATATTATATATACTATATATATATATATTAATATAATAGAATATTAATACTATACTATATATATACTAATATATACGTAAGAAACGCAGAAAAATCAATTGGATATAATAAATCGTAATTAAAAAAGATAAAAAAATAATAAATAAATTTTATTTCTTATAACGTTTTTAATTTCATTGAAATCATGAATTCGTAAATTTTTTCCCGTTTATGAATTCTTCTAATTTGATAAAGATAATTCCAAAAATACAGTAAACCTTAAATTAAATTTAAATTATAAATAAATAAATGTTCCAACAACAAAAAGTATAAATAGATAATAAACCATGAAAAATTCGAGAGTGAAGCAAGAATAAAAGTTAGAAACCTAGAGATAAAATTAGTTGTTCATTTCAAATTTTAACGTATTTTTAAAACTCAGATTAAGTAGTAGAAACTAATACTGCTGCTACTACTACCTACTACTGACTACTGCAAATGTATAATTACTTACTCTTTTTTTCCTTAAGGGGGGGGGGGGGGCTGGGGGGGGCCCCCCCCCAAAAAAACCCTTTTTTTGGGGGGAAAATTATTTAAAAATTAAAAAAAAAAAACGAAAAAATTAAACTTACCCATATCGGATTCTGACAGATTGCTCCATGTAGTTCTTCTGCCTTGAATGATAGAACAATTCTGCAGTCATTTAAATAACTTAGATATAAAGAAAGGAAATATGTAAAACTAAATAGATGAAGGAACTATGATATATATATATATATATATATATATATTATATATATATATATATTATATATATAATATATATATATATATATATATATAGTATATAATATTATATATATATATATATATATATATAGATATAGTATATATATATAATTTTTTTTTTTTTTTTTTTTTTTTTTTTTTACAGGTAACACCACTCACGGGCCGAGCCCTTTGTTCAAGGAAGGGGGCGGAAAAATAAAAACAAGGAAGAACCTCACCCAAGCCAGCTAAGCAAAATCTCTCAGGTGGAGCGCAGACTTGGCTTTAAAGAGAGGAAGATCAAATATAGGTTGGAAAAACAGAGAAGGCAAGGAGTTCCACAGCCACAGAACAGAAGTAGCTGAAAGAAAGAGGCACCCACAACGAACAAGTCTGGGGGTTCTCAATACTCACGCAAGATTCATTGCGAGAGCATAGTACCTCTTGGTATTACGAGTAGGGCGCGTCATTGGAGATGGAATGCGAGTGGCCAACTCCCTCAGTCATCTACCGCTGTAGTTACCTATAGAAAGAGGATAGTGCGCCAACGTCACGTCGCAAGATAGAGGGTCAAGAGTTGAAGAGTAGGGGGACAGTTTATTAGTCTCTTTAGCCTTAGACTCAACTCTATTCCAATAGAAGGGTGGAGCCGGAGCCCCCCCAGATAGTGAGAACAGTACTCCAAACAAGGTGGATAAGACCCTATATAACTGAGTGGTGTGCAGAGTAAAAATTCCCGCACCTGAACAGAACTCCCAGCTTCTTTCGAGGCCATCCTTTAGCACTAATGAAAATATGAGGTTCTCCAAATAAGTTGTTGGTTATTTGTTAAGACCAAGATTTATGTTATTCAAGAGAGACGTTAAGCCGTCGAAGGAATAGAACAGTGGAGGTGTTTTGAACAGGAATATAGAGAAGTTGAGTTTTAAAGAGGAGTTGAATTTTACAAGGTGCGGTGACCCCACCGGAAACCGCATCCAGATCGACAAGGATAGAATCGGAAAGCTGAAGACGAGAGCAACTCTAGAAGCAAAAAGGGAGCAGATTTGGAGTGAGTAGAAGAATGGAGGCTTGAGTCATCAGCATAAAAGAGTGAACAGAGGTAGAAGTACAGCTGAGGAGATCGTGATGAAAAGAGGAATAAAGTGGAGATAGAACAGAAGCCTTGCGAAACACCACAGTTAACAGGAAAGGGAGAAGAGGTCGCTCCACAACGAGTGCTGATATAGAGCGATCAGAGCAGAAAACTAGACACAAGTAAGCAAGAGAGAAGGAGGAACCAAAGGAAGGGAGCTTGGAGCAGTGACGCGTGCCAAACCGGTCAAAAGCTTTGGATTATAGTTGCAAGCGCCACACGCGCAAGACTCCCCATGGTCCCTTAAGGGCAGAAGACCATAAATCAGTTAAAGTAGGAAAGTATGTCACCAGCTTACCTCGAGCGTCGGAATGAATTTCCAAATGATCTAAGAAGGGAATTGAGATCTCCAGATGATCCAGAAATGAGAGTTAGAAGAGTTGTCAAAGTTTAGATGAGAATACAAGTTTGAGAGCTATTAGGGCAGATAGTTAAAGGATCGAGTGTGCTACCTGTTTTCGGGATCGGATTGACATAAAGCGCGCTTCCAAAACTGAGGAAAAGTATTAGTATTGAAACATAGAGAGAGTAGATTTGAACGAGGATAGGCGCCAAGCTCAGAAGCACACTCCCTCAAAAACGGGCAGGGAATGCCAACGGCGCACTAAGCCTTCCTGGCTTCATATGATCTCAGGATTCCCATGCACACGATCATGTGTAATCACAGGTAAAACATGGGTCACCTGACAGAAGAAAGGAGTAGGCGGAGGGATGCCAGAATCGGTCAGGGTAGAATTAGATGAAAAAAGCAGAGGCCGAGAGATTGGCCTTTTCAGAAGGAGTAGTGAACAGAACCGTCAGATCGAAAAAGGGAGGAAAGGCAGAGTTACAAAAGTTGTTAGATGTTTTTGGCAACGGGCCAGAAATTTTTAGGAGATCCAAGCAGGTTGTCGCACTTTCTTTTAGCGAAAGTGCGCTTAGCCTGACGAATAGTTACCCTGCAACGATTCCGAGCAAAAAGTGAAAATTAGTTAAAGAGTAACTAACCACACATACTTTTTCCGATGCGCCGATACGCAGTGTCTCTCTCCTGAATGGCGCGAGAACAAGCTCCATCGAACATGGATTTTGGGAGAAAAAGATTAGTTGAAGATGGAATTGAACCTGCTCATCCCAATGCGGTGATTACGGGCCCCCACCCTTGTTTCGCGGGTGACCGAGGCATCACCCGAGTCAAAAGCAAGATTCATTCCAAGATAGTTAGCCAAAAAAACAACGCAATTTTCCCCCAATTAGCCCGATTAAAGTGCCAGAAATTACGTTAGGGAGTGGAGCTGCTGGAGAAAAGTATTATAATAAGAGCTACAAGATGTGTGTCAGAGTTACCAATAAGAGGAGAAATGGTGTATTTATAACGAAAGGAGTAGTGGTGGAGCATAAGTCTAGCGTATTCAAGAATTGGTTTAGACGATCTGGAATATGTGTAGGTTTCCTTAATTAACTGTTTCAGAAGTTCGTTGAGAATACTGAATGTTTTGGCCTCCTCCCCGCAGCATCAGTGTGAGAGGAGCCCACCCACTCACTGTTGGTGTACGTTGAAATTCCCCTAAATAGAGGATCTCAGCATTGGTGGGAAGAGAACGTAACAGTCTCATGAGTAAGTAGGAAAGATAGTAAAAAAAAACGTTTGAAAATTCCCCAAACAAAGAGCTGCAGAAACACAAGATAATCGCATAGTAGTAGGGAGAAGATTTTGAGCCACAGAACACGAAATTAGGAGATTCAAGATTCTCGAGACGGTTACAGGAGTGTTTATGTTATATATTAGGCACAGACAACCACCATTTAGACGGAAAATTATAGAAAAATTTATAGTTAGAGATATTAAGTTTATTTGAAAAGAAATCCCTGGCCAGCTGGGTCTCAGACAATAATCAAATGTTAGGTTGAGAGTTAGCGAGGTGATATTCCACAGAATTTCGTGATTAGCACGCAGGCCACGAACGTTAGCAAAGTCAATGGGAAACCCCCCGCCTGCGCCAACCCCCACATCTACTTCGACCAGTCATTAGATCAAGCCACTCGCACAAAACAAACCACTTCACAAACTCTTAAAGTTTAAAATGATGCACGTTTATACTCAATCCACCACAACACACACCACAAGCAATTACGATATTATATATATTATATATATATATATATAATATATATATATATATATATATATGTATTATATAAATATATATATATATAATACTACTATATATTATATATATATATTATATATATATTATATATAGTATAATATGCGGAAACGTCAAAACAGACCCAACTCTGCCCACCACAACACCATCACACACAACTCCTCATGAGCAACAACCAAATTTTCACTTATCAATCAATAGAAATGCAGGGTTTAAAAAAAAAAAAAAAAAATCCTCCCTCAGCGATGCCTTTAGATTCAATTTTAATATTTTAATATCTTCTTAAACACAATATATAACGATATTAGCAGAGGGACTTCAATGCCCATCACCCAACATGACTTAATACAAGGATGGAAATAAATGAGTTTTTCACCATTTTTTTTTTTTTTTTTTTTTTTTAATAATATCATTTCTTTATTTTTTTTTTACAAATAAATTAAAAGTTATAAAATATACAAACTAAACATATTTTGGTAACAGACACTGTCTAATTCTAACTGATGAATAAATGTCATTGGTGAAACTTGTAAAGGTAAATGGTATTGCTATTGTTACAGGTTTTGATAGTAATGACATAACAGGAAAATCGTAATTAAAGTAATTTAGTCCTATCTTTAAATATATACTGTATTATTTAAACTTCGAACATTGTCATCATCATAATCCGAGTCTCTTGGAAGTTAGTAAGTTAGCTCTCTTAGTTCTATTAACCTAAAAACTTCCAGAGGAGCTGCCTACCTACCCACTAGAACTGGGTTTTCCATGTTAAATGAAATTGCCGAGAATAAAAACTGGAGTAAAATGGGGAGATTTAGAAATGAAATATATATAGGCCTGTAAATATATATACACAATATATTAGGGATGCACTGGAACCTCGAATTTTTAAAAGTTTCGGTTCCGGCTGGAACTAACTTGGCTCCAAGCTGGTATTTACCAGAACTTTTCACTTTTTTCACGTCTTTCTAAAAAAAAATTCAATAATGGATTTGTCATTTACTTAATTATGATTATGCATAAACAATAATATAGAAAATTGATATATGTGAACAAATATCAGGATAAATTGACCTTGACTCTATACTTTCTAAAACTTTAAATACGAAACTATTTTCAAACTTAACCAGTAGCTTTAATACTCTAGAGTCTAGACCTGTGGATAAATAAAAATTCTGTACAAGATACTGTTATTAGTTATTATTATTTAAAACTAACTTTAAAGAAGAATCTCACTCTCTGGATTATTAAACTGAACTGTCTAAGAAAACTTTAAAAAATTTAAAATGATTCCATAATTTTCTTTCTCTGAAATATTGCATGTTATTAACCATGATTGACACAACAGGTTGCCTAAAAAATTCTACCTTTTTGCTAGAGGCAATTTCATTTCAACATGCTCCTTAAAACTTTTGAAGACCAATAGAACTTTAATAGATATTCCATATTTACTTAATAAATTTATCGATCCGCTTATTCAAATTTTGGCTTACAAACTAAGAGCTCACAATATGGATACGACAAGATGCAATACTTCTAAAGAAACACCACTTGCTTAATCAGAAGTTTTCAGTAGAATATTTAAGTGTAACAGAAAGTTTGATAGGTTCTGGGTTCCGAAACTGGAGACTTTTTCCAAGGTTTCCGTTAAAGTCCAGCTGGAACCAAAAATTCTGTGGTTCCAGTACATCCCTTATATAATTAATAATATTATATATATATATATATATATATATATATATTAATATATACTATATCTATATATTAATATACTATTATATATATTATATAATTACTATATATATATATATATATAATAGTATATTATATATATATGATAATTAGGATGCACCCGATACCATGTATTCGGATCGGTATCGGTGCCGGTATCGGTCGATTTTTGAGGTATCGTATCGCGTATCGTTCGGAATTTTTGTGAGTATGTAGTATCGTACGGTTATCGAGGCAAAAAATTTTGCCGATTACCTTTAACGATACACAATTTTGCGCTTAAATGATTTCGATATATATATATATAACTAAATTATATATATATATATATACTATATAGATATATATATATATATATATATATATATATATATACTAGATATATATACTACTATATATATAAATATAATTATAATTTCACTTATTTAATTCCGCATTGCTGAAGGGTGGTGTTGGTATTTGAAGGTTTGAGCTTACAACCCATTTCACGGAAAAGCTAGATTTATAGGAGTTTTCAGCACATTGCTATCAGACGAGAGAGTATTTAAAAATTTCTTCAATGACTGGACGACATCGAGGAAAGCAAAGCTTCACCTTTTTTGGAATTAAAGTTTCAAAATTTCTCTTTTTTAATTTTGCATTTAATAACTATATATATATATGACATAATATACTAATATATATATATATAATATAATACTAATATATATCTATATATATATAATATATATATATTATATATATATATATTATGTACTATATAGATATATATATTATATATATATACTTCATACTATATATATATATATATATCGCAATTTGTCTCTGATAGTTTTCCCTACTAATCCTACTACTGTATGTTTATATATTAGGCGTTTTCGCAGTTTCTAATTTGTGCTTTAACGAAGAACGTTATATAATGCTCGCGTTTGCGCGTTCGTTTTTGTTAAACCGCAAAAAATTGGTAAAAAATGCTTAACAAACGTAAGGAATTTCCTACATTCTGTAAGGTTGCTATTCCTGCTATTTCCTGTGATTGTTAGCACGTTCTTACGAAATGTGCAAACAAAAAATTGACGGCGTGGTATTCCTGTTTGAATTGATGAATATTTCATTCAAAAAAATTCAGTTTTAAATCTAATTTCTACCAAATAGAGATAAACTCCATCACAATAGTTGATTCACTTTTTGTAATATAAACTATTTGTTATTAAGTTTTATTTCTGTTTATCGAAATCGAACGAAGCTCCATCACAACAGCTGTTTTCAATTGTTTGCAAAACAAAAGAAAACCTGCAAAAAATTGTGTTCGTTTTTGCACGAAATTCAGGCAATAGTACATGCAATCAGGAGGCCAAAGAAGTCCTATGGTTGCGAAATATTAAGGGTAGTTAAGTTGTTTTTATTATAAAAAGATCCAAAATTTTTAAGTTCTTCACCTTTAGAAGCATTTTGAAGAATGGAGAATTTTTTAAGAGATATACGGTGCCTATTGAGGTCATAGTGATCTTTGACAGCTAAATTCTCTGGTTGAGAGTTGGGAGATTAGTTCGAAAGAAATGCCCATGTGTTGGAAGGCTCGCATCTTTAGTTGTAGAAGTTTACCTTAACATCGTCGTATGTTACATTAAATAATGTGAGACCTAAAGCTCATGAGAATGCTTTCCTTAATTTTAAAGAAACTGCCAATGAGTTGTTGTTAATAAAGATATAAAACTTGCGCATTGTGGAAAAGTTTTTGTTTAAGAATGTTTCTAATCGGAAAGTGAAGATCATTGGAAAGGCTTCCAATGTAGGGAAGCGCCGAGCATAAACAAGAAGTTTAGGAACATCATATGCAGTAGTTTTAGGCGACAGTATGTTATCGATGAAGGACGAGTAAACAGTCTTGAATCAAAAAGTTTGGGATAATGGCTAAAGCTTAGAAATTAAGGAGAAAGGTGATTTCTCATGGACAAAAGACTTCCAATCAGAACAAATAAACAAAAGGTTGTTGTAGCGACCTTAGGCACCCTTGCCAATTTACTGATTAAAGGAGATAGAAGATACAAAATTATTCCAAGTTAAGTTAAAGTAATTAGTTGTGCGGCTTGCCGATAAATAGAAGTTAGCAAGTCCACTAATTACTTTACGATGCGGATTAATTTCTTTAGTTCTATATCCGTTTGATCATAATTGTAATAATACGAAGCGTTCACGATAGGCATCATTTTATGTAATTTTCTTGTGCTTTTAATTTAGACAGTTTTTCGTTTTTGTTATGCATTTGTGCTTACGCTCGATAAACGGAAATGCTTCATTACAGTATTTAGTAGTAATTTCTGTTTCAGGTTCCACCACTTTCTGGCAAAGTCAGGGAAGCGTTTTAGATATGCTGCAAAGTCCCAAAGTAAATTCCAAAAACAAAGAAGTGCGGAAGATTCCAGGAGAAAATTTATATTAAAATTTACCAAGACAAGAATTAAAATGGATATCCATGGACCAAGTTTAAATATTTTTGAATCTATTTCTTTCCTTACGTATAATTATAGATAATGACGAAGATGTATTTTATAAGTTGATGAAAAGGGGTTTGGTGGTGCAGGAACGCACATTCCCATAAAAATGCTTACCTTCTATTCCTTGTCTTTCTATCTATTTTTTGAGTTCACCTTATCTACCTACTTATTCTTCCTTATTCTGTCCCGTTCGTTAAAGTCGATTGAGTTCACAAGTTCATCCTCCGACCTGAAGGTGCGATCTGGTTATTATGGATGCTGGTTTTAGACTTATGACTTTAAGACTTAATTCTGTTTAATCTTTTTCCTTAGGCGTATATCTATACTTCCTTTTTAAGTTGGTAGCTTTTTTTTTTTTTTTTTTTTTTGAGGTTTGACGAAATGATTTGGATTTTTGTTGCAGTTGACAGCCGAAAGTCTCTCAACACCAAACCATTACAAAAATGTTTCTGTTCAAACCAAGATGTATTTCTAAAATGCAAAACTGGCTTTTTTTAAAAATGCTTTCCTTAAAACGTGCAATCATTTTACGAAAGTTACCCAAAGTCAGACCCAACTGTGGGTCCATTTCCTTGTTCACAGAATTTACAAGTATCTCGTACTAAATATTATGGGAAGATTTCTTAAGTCCAGTAAAAAATGCCTGCTACAACAACTAAGCTTTTTGTATTAGATTTACATGACAAAGACAATTTGGTTGATGTAAAAGGTATTAATCTTGGATTTCAAACAAAAAAAAAACTTCTCAAGAGTCACTTCGAGATGAAAAGTAATATCCTTCAAAAATTCAAAACTTGAATTTCCCAGACTGTGGCTAATCAAACTTGACAGAAAGATATCTGAAAGTGTTCCTTTCTGAAGTACTAAGCCTGTCCAAGGCTCTCATCATGTGGATTGCTTTACTATTTATTTAATCGGGCAGTTTGCTAGCGTTTGGGAAAACAATAGATTTTGATTTGTCAAAGACTATCCTTCACAGTAGATAGAAGGTGCAGAAGTGTTCTGGATGCTAGTTGCAGATAAATCAAAAGCACAATGCACTCTACTTTGCAGTGAAGCTCATTCTTACCTTTGAATAAAATCAATATAATATTCTTTTGTTAGATGACCTGACTTCCTTCTAAGGAGACTTGATGGAATTTTTTTCTTTGTATAGTTCTCTGCGGAAATCATGTTATGCGGAAATTGTTGGCAAATTATTTAAATTTAGACTGGACTCTATCGCATGGAAATGCGACAGTGAAGGAGGGTTTTCTGTAAATAAAGCAATTTAGTAGAGAAGCTAAGAAACCAAATGTTTATTTCTTGCACCAACCTGTACGGTGCATATAAATTTCATATTAATGTATTTTAAGTTTCTTTTCCACACAAAAAATGTTGACAAAATGTAAGAGCTGCCCATAGGAGATATGAAGAAAACATCTTCAAAAAAAAAAAGAAAAATTTTATTCATACAGATCAGAAAAACTCTAAAGATGTTATAGATGCAGAGATAGATTGTTTTAAAAACAAAACTGTTGACACAAAGGAGACGGCATATAAAATCAAAAATTTCAGATGCTGAGAAGAAAAAAGTTAATCCTAAATCCCCCTCATTTAGACTTTTGTGGATTCACAGTGGAGGACGTTATTCACCATATGACTCCATTAATGTAAGCTTTAAATTTTATTTGCTTTTTTAGTATAATTAAACATGGCTTACCTTTGTGAGGAAAAAAAATTAAAAAAAAGTGCTAGAGCAAGGTATAGGCGGATTACTAAAAAAAATTAATAATTTTAAAATCATCCATGAATGTAAATGAACAATTTAAACTAATGTAAAATTTTCAAATAATATTAATGTATGAACTGAGTAATAGGCTGCAATAATGATTAATTTAATATATATTTAACGCCCAAAAAATAACGAACACGCTTGGTTACAGGGTAAATTTAACTTTTGTTTTTCTTAAACAAATTGGGAAAATCAGTTGTTTGATGAGCACGATGGGTTTTGGAATAACAGAAATAAAAAAAAAAACAAAGATTTTACTGAATCACATCATCTGGTATCAACTAATTTTGGATGGAGATTATTCCATTTGGAAGAAATTAGATTTATAATACTGATTTTATTAAATGAAACAGTCACCAATTCAGACACCAAGCCGCCATCTTGTTTGGTTTAACCACCCCTTGTTTTCCGTAAGAACGATGCTTAAATTCAGGCTCAAAGCACCGGAAATAGGGCAAACTTTTACAAAATTAAGGAAAATACCTTACTTATTGGTGAAGTATTAGTTGCGATTATTTTCGGTACAGTTTGACAAAATACGAACGTCAACTCGTGAGTAGCACTTACTTACGTTTCTAAGCACAAATACAAAAAGAAAAACGCCTATATTAAAGTAACGTTGATACATATATATATTATATACCGGTAATTGTGTAATTAGGAAATTGGAAAGTGATATATATTATTATATAATAAAATTAAATATATATATATATAATATTAATTTGTAAAATTATCTTTAATTTTTTAATAAACGTGATGAATCTTAATATTGCGGGAGCAGATAGTGGGAAATGATGTAGTTTTATGGCGTCTGTGGCACCGCTTGCAGTTGTAGAGAATAGGTTTATGGTTTCATTAACAGTGCTTCGGATATAATATATATTAATATATATATAATATTATTATATATACTATATATATAATATATATATATATTATATATAATATATATAATATAGTGTATATATATATAGTAATATAATATATATAGTTATAAATAATAATACTTATATATAATTGTATATCTATATATAGTATATTATAACTTGATCCTAATATAGTATATATATATATATATATATATATACGTTATTAGTTTATATAATATATATTATATATTAATATATTATTATGTATAATTACACAGTTAATTATTATTGTTAAAAATAATAAAATTAATTCTATACAAGTATATATCTAGGCCATATTATAGGGGAAAAGTTACGGGTATGCTCCGTATCGGGTATCAGGGCCTAAAAAATTTTTGATATCGCTATCGGGTATCTAGTAGTGAAAAGAAATGTGAGTACTTGTATCGTTACGTCCATGGTATCCGGATCTGGGTACAAAATGTGTTAAGGGGGTTATCGTGTTTGTTAAATGCCAAATCTCACCTAGTAATATATATATATATATATATACTAGTTATATATATACCTAAATAATAACATAAGATATAATTATAATAATATTAAAAAAAATCTCATATAAGAAAATAGAGAAATCCTTTCTCAGCTAATTTCATTCATATCCTATATATTAGTAATGAGTAGTACTAATCAGCTTTTCAAGTTATGATAGAAGACTATCTACATTTAAATGGTGGTTTTTGTATCTACCTGAAAATCAAGGTGCCCAATAGTAGGCTATAGAAGCACATAAAGTAAAATAACTCAACTTGTAATTCTAATAATAAAAGTTTTATTTATAAAGATATAAAGCTCATTACAGACTTTCCTTCGTGGAAGTGTGAATGGAACCACAATTATGCGAGGAGCGATCAGGACACGTCTCTTTTGGCAATTTCATATGTCTATAACGAGTTTATACTTACTTTTAGATTTTTTAGATTATACGCGTACATCTGTTTTATCCATAATAATAATATTACTTCTTTTGCTCATTTGTTCCCAAAATTTTATTCTAATGAGTTAAAAATATAGAATAAAAAATATTTGGTTTCCCAATTTCACCCCATTTCGCTTGAGTAGGTTGAATTGGTAGTGACACTTCTTGGTAATTCATATTATTTTACATATATATATTAATTCTTTATTTATAATTTTACTACTTATTTTATACTTTAATATAGGAACTGTTTTAATGCAGTTGAATCCGGATATCAAGCCATCTAGCAATAGACCTGACTTCAGATCAACCATGCAGAGGTTTTCTAGGCCATGCCATTATATTAGTTTGAAGCCTCCAAATGTATTAATACTCATCACCTGGTACAGACTATCACTGACCGCTCTGATATTGATTTATAGGATTGCCCAGTGGCCGCAGTGTAAATATCCTGCTCTATGTACACCCCAAGACTTAATTTCCAAACTCCGATGCCATAAAAGACCAGGAAAAGGACAAGTAAGAGATGAAAGACAAGAAGCGTGGAACTATACTAGGAAGGGATAAGGTAATAGCAGGATAAAATGGAAAAACTATCTGACACTATAACTCCTGAACAAAGAACGACTAGAATAGGCAAGTAAAAGGCACAAAAGAAAGAAAACTAAGCTTAAAAGGCGGTGACAGGAAGAATAGTTATGACAGGCAAGTAAAAGGACTCCCACAAAGACTAAGTTTAATAAATCAGCAATATTAAGAATTACAATAGGTGACACACAAACTGCACAATTTTGGCAAACCATTCTTTTTCCCAGAGTTCTTTCACCAAATTTTCCATTCCACACAAATTTCATGAGTTTTAAAACATCATTTTATCATATTTAGCGGGAAACTCTTCAGAGCCTGTCGTATATTTCATTAATGAAACGGTGTCCCCCTTTAATAAATACGACCAATTATATACCGGCTAAAGATATAAATAATTACAAGCACCATGTACAGTACTTCCTCAATCTAAGATCCCCACTTTGCTGAGCTTTATGACCATTTATGGAGAGCTGCAAAGTGTGGTGAGCAATACTAGACACGAGAAGCAACTTCCAAAAATTGGAATTCTCATATTCTCAGAGACTTTCGTGTATACGAGAGAGCGAATTAAAATTTCAATAGTATTTAAATAATCGAAAATATATATATTTATTCAAGTATGGACCATTAGGTTCCATCCATTGAAATTACTTGCTCACTTTAATGAGATCAACAGTGACCTCTAGTACTCCCCCAAGCCCACTGTGCTCTCAGATTTTCCGAAAAAGGTATCGATCAGGCTGTGGTAAATGTCTCTAAGGTTTACAGGAAACCTAGTAGATAAGTTAAAATGGTAGATAACGAGTGGTTAGAGTACTCTAGTACGCAATAAGGTCTCTCAGAACCTACACGTTGGTATATCCATTTGGTGAGTTATTCCTTATCGTGCAATTTTATTTAAAGCCTCATCATAGGATATTGATATATAAGAAGTATTTCTCAATGCACCTCACATTTTTTTAGTAAAGTAAGGAGCTAAACCAAATACACATAAATTGGAAAGTTTATCTTTGCTCACACCAAAGGACTGAGCTATTTGCTATCAGCTCTATTGGAAATATGAGCTTGATTACCAGTCAAACTCCACATTATTTCAGCTTTCTGTACATCTTTTGCCTTGCTATAAGAGAATCCAAGGTAGAACCAACTGAGGCTCCCTGAGAAAAAGAACTTGATGCAGAATTATTCGTTTGCAACTGCTTAGAATTAATTGAACAGTACCCAGTACTTTGCTTAACAAAATTGTTCATAATGTCCGGCTAACTGGAATTTAAGCATTTAGTGATGGTCTGGTGTTTCTTGCTACTTGCATGACTTTTAATGGATCTTGTTGCCATATTCTTTATTATTAATTTTTGCCATTTAGTTAAAATAACTTACGATTAGTGATGTACGCTGGGCAAATGCCCAGTGGGCAGGCATTTATAAAATGGGCATTTGTCGCAGGCATTATGTCATTTCATTAAATGCCCACCCAAAACTGGGCATTTAATTAAAATTATTGCAGTAAAGGCATGGATTATTGAACAGATTTTATTAAAAAAAAAACATGTCAATCATATAGTTATTTTCATTTTTAAGATGATCTGAGTTATTTAATTGTATTTTCTATTTATTATATTCCATTTATCATCATCACCGAGTGTCATCACCCACCTTCTCTCCCCAAGAATGGATGAATCTCATACCACGGTGGTAGGTGCGCAAATGACACCGGATAAAACAGAAAACCAATAGAAAGGAATATTTCTTTAACGTGTCCTCGTTCTGAATACCAAGAAAACTCTTAGTGTTGTCATATACTTATTCAGTGCGAGATACTCGTTTGCAAGTCAAGAATATCACCTAGGAGCTTCAGCTATGGGAAGCCGCGACGGACCCCTACTGTATGGCATCTCATCAATTAGCGTTTCAATCCTCTTGGTTGCAGGGCTGGCCACGTATGATCATATCCAAACTCGACAAAACCCCGCCACTCCACTACTATTAATGACCTTCTATATCTCGCCTCTGACCAAAACTTGAGCATCTTCTCATCTCTCCAGGCGTTCCTTTTTACTGACTCAAGTCTAACTTATCTTTCTTTCTCTATGAGAGTCATCCCAGAACGCAGTCTAATATCTCCATCATGAACACTCACAACCATACTATATCATACCGCTTACCAACCGACTATCTACTCTCATTCCTTTGATCCACAACTAGACCAAACCCATTCCATGTACTTTGATTTTATTCTCTTCATTTACCCTTTCTTCACACCACACAACCCTCAAATACGTTTATTTATTTCCTCAATTTTTATTTCCACGTCTTTCTCACACCTAATTCACTCCTCCTCAATACGTTCCACTCTGTAAGATTCAACCCTTATTATCAATTCAATGCAAAATACTCTATGAACTACCACACATCCTCTAATCTATACTTCTAACGCACCTTGTTTGTTGATTAAAGTTCGAAATATACACGCAATCCAAATCTGTCAGTCACTCAACGCCAACTCATTCGATCGCAACAGATAACCAGGGCACGTTATATACTCCTATATTCATACATAAAAGTGTAATATTGCCCCAACAAATATATCCACAGGCAACCTTATGTGCCCCCTTACCCTTATATATGGGTACTATTCAGGGTTGTGGAGTCGGTTTTCCGACTCCGACTCCACCCTCTTCAAAATTACCGACTCCAACTACCGACTAGACCGCCTCATCTTCAGACAATATACTGACTACGAACATCACACATCAGCTTTGTGAAATTAAAAATTACCACTTTCTCGCACTCACACCTCTTCAAAAGTCAATTACTGAACTCCGACTCCACCCTTTTCAAAAATGCCGACTACGACTCCGACTCCACTCTTCTTCAAACTACAGACTCCCGACGACTCCACAACCCTGGACTTACTATTTACTGCTCATCTTCCAATTCCTCAGGAACTTATAACCACTCCAAATAATGACACTTTGTTACACAATAGATCAATTTCACCATTCTCGCCTCCTGCTGATTCATTTTCACCAAGCTCCATATTTCATCTATAGCGCTAGCAGATTATACGCGAACTACTTTGTCACTTCTGGCCTCATCTCTTACTCCCTTGACTAATGCCTCATCCACAAAAAATACCAGTTCCTCCTTCACGATGGCACCATCAAACTCTCACACTTTCGCTATACAACCTCTTCATTTACTGTCGAACTGTTATGAGCAGAAGTGTTCGAACGTGTTCCCCCCACTCCCTTGATCTGAAGAGTGTTCTTACAGTATCATGAAAGTCCCATCCTTAGTTCATTATTCTGTAATAAGCAGGATTCCCTAATTCTCATCATTAACCTAAGTGACAATATATATATATAATGTAATAAAAATATATTAATATTTATTATATTATATATATATATATATATAGTAGATAGGATAATAATTTGCTCAAATATATATGTTATTACTGTAATAGTAAACTACTTTCAATAGAAGCCTAATACTAGACTCATAAGATATTATTATGAATATTGTGGATAATAACGTGGGAAATATATTCTACTATGTAACATAAATCTATTCTATCAATGAATTAGTTTATCCAATATACTATTAGTTTGATGCTATATTTAATACTTATCAATCAGTTATATTATAATATCTAGCATACTATATAGTTAAATATATTATTATTGCAGTTATAATGTTAATTAGAATAACAGAAAAGGCTAGGTTAAGATATAATCAATATATATATACCTAATAAACTTATGTAAATTATTATTAATCATATATATATTAATAGATACTTAAATATTACTCCATACTATCTGATATTATTCAAAATCAACCAATTTAGTATGTCTTATATATATATATAGTTATTAGTATAGTATATACTGCCATAGAAACAATACAATATAGTTTATGCGTTTTTAAAATATTAAACATGGTTGTTTTTGAAAGATTAAATAAACAGAAATTGAGGACTATGTGGTATTCTTGTATATGGTTCTCCTCTGGACTATTCAATTTGGTGATATGGATTGATGTGGATTATTGAAATAATAAGAGGTGTGGGGTAAGTTAGAGAAGAGGCTAGTGTGTTTTTATAATGATGGAGAAATAGGAAGAAGAAGATGAGTAGGGCCATCCTAGACACTATATATATCCGCGCATGATTTGGTTTATGTGTGCCTCCTGAAGTGATAGTGTTAAAGTGAGGGGTGTAGCATTGTGGTCATCTGCTATGTGTGTAAAAGGAGGGTTTGGAAAGTAACGTAAGGTAAGTAGATGAAGGTTTTATGGTTGAGGAGTGAGGTATACTCCTCGATGAGCACGATATATTGCTATAAATACGTTGAGCGGTGGAAACAAATGTCTGAGTTTAGGAATATATTCAGAAACAGTATAGTTGGAATGAATAAGCGGCACGGATGATAGCAGAGTGTAATCGCGAAGTTCTTAATGTCAGGAAGCGTGAAATTGAGTGCAATTACATTCGTTGGGTGGATGTTATAGAAGGGACTAAGTCCCTGGGGAGCACTATGGTGATTTACTGATAGTGTCTATAGTTATCAGTATTAAATGCATATCAGTAGTCGAGGACAATTGGTCTGGGAATAGCAGATATAGATAGTTCTTAATGTCGAGAATATCAGTTACAGTATGGATATTATTATAGGAGCTTCGTCAAGTGGTAGAGAAGAAGATTGATAAACTGAGGATACGATGAACGTATTAGAGAGTTTGTGATAGTGTAGTAGTAGAATCTAAAGGGAGTCATGATAGGAATAAATGAAAAGTACGATAGAGATTGGTCAATCTATTTATTAGGTCAATGATAAAAACGAATGGTATCGTGCATAGTACAGATTCGTTTTAAAAGCGGCAGATTATAAGTGGGATGAGTGTTGCAGTAATTTATTGTAGACTGAAGTAACGAGATGGATTGAGTCAGAAAATTAGAATGACTCGAAGGAGAAAAAATGTAGCGTTTATTGCAAGAGTGCGGAGAAAGAAGTGGTGGAAACGACTAAGTGAATTTATGGGGTTTTGTGAGGGGAAGGTATGGTTGTGGCCCACACCTGGGCCAAGTTATGAACCCCACATTGACGAGATGCCTATGTTGAGGGTTTGGGGTTGCGGGAATTTTATCGGTAAAAAAATTTTCTCGCTAAAAAATTTATAGAGAGGGAGGGCCGCTGTGTAAGTCACTGTACTTTTCCTTCTTTGGACTGTCATATTCTACGCTACTGTTATTGAATACTTCCTGGTTGCGATCGTCACGACACCTTACCACCAGTCTTGGGAAAGAAGGGGCAGTAGCAAAGTTTTTTCTGCTATATGATGATGGATGATATATCACTTAGCATGAACTATTCGTGAGTTGAATAATGATAAAGTACTATTAATTCTCTAATAAATAACGTACGCGGCCGATCTTAATAAATATATACTTAATATATATTCTTGTAGAAAATGGTAATATACTTATATAAATATTATATATATATCGATATATATAAAATTTTGGTATTAAATATTCATAATATAATATATTATATAATTAATATATTTATATAATAGATAAAGTCATCTATACATATATATATATATATAACATGTGCTTGACTCTAGAAGACGCTTCGGCTATCGTAGACCGAATAAAAAATGGGACGTCAGTATCGTTTGATGCTACTTGAGCCATGGTTACATCCTATCTTCTGTTACATTGTTTTTCTACTCATAAAAAATGAAGATTTAAATCCATGCATTATTCTCTGGTCACATATTCAGCTCCTTCAAAGATCAGTTGCACTTAATCGGAGGGAGTGTGAAACATTTCATCATTCTTACTTCATCACCTCGCATACGACTAATTTTTCATTCACTTAGAAAAAGTCTGTAGCAGGGGATACCTCTTGACGAACACAATAGCGCGACATTTGCATTAAACGAAAGTGCGCTGACCCTCTCTTGGTTCTCCTTTCTGACAAATTCCTTCTGCCATCTGGCTCAAAAAACATCATCTTAAACAAACTTCTAGTAAATCATTCTTCCTCCTCGTACTTATTTTGCTGTTCTTGATGGTTCGTGTTTTGCTAATACTCCAACTGAAAGGCCAATCTACTTCGGCCTCCTATTTTCCTCTAACGCTCAACCTATGGACGATTCTGCATTCCTCTTCCTCCTACCTGCTACCTTCTCAGGATGTTATTCCTCCTCTCAGATGTCCTACAGGTTTGATTACATTTGATCAGGCGTGTATAGCATGGGTCTTCGTGAAATCTATGGAACGTAAGGAGGCGGTGTTGCACCGGGATGGTATTCCTCCCCGAGTTTTGATAGATGTAGGAGTGTGCTTCCGTGCTGACCCCGCCCCTTGTTTCAACTATATTCGCTATGTGCCGTATACTAGCACTTTCCTCTAGGCTATGGTCAAGCGCAGCATCATGTTCCAACTATTCGAAAAAGGAAAGCCGCTCTGATCCTGCTAACTATCGCGCTATAGCTCTTATTTGAATTCTATCTAAGATCTTTGAAACCCTTCTCAACTCTCAGTTCTTAGACTAGATCATCTTAAATCTCATTCACTTCTTTCCTATGTCGCCAGTACGGCTTTCGGCGCTCGAGTTCTACTGGCGATTTACTTTTACTATTTAACGAATTTATGGTTTTCCGCCCGTTAGGAACTACGGGGAGACTTGCGATTAAATGGCGTCATTGACATATCCATAAAGCATTTTGAACCGCGGATATATGCACCTGTCAACTGCGCTCCAAACGTCCCTTCCTTTGGGTTTCCTCCTTCCCTTATTTGCTTACTTAAGTCTAGCTTTCTTTCATAATCGTCCAATATCGGCTGTTGTTGATGGAAGGCTGAACTCTCTTCTTTTTCTGTCTAATAGTGGTGCTTCCTCAGGGGTCTGTAACTTGTCTCCACACTATCCTTGCTATTCAATATGAGTCTCACCTTGATTACATCTAACTCATATCCACTCATATGCGAATGACTCGACCTCATTCATTCTTTCAACATCATTTCAATTCTGCTCCTCTTTTTACTTCTAGAATTGCCTCTGTCTTAACCTTTCCGATTCTGATTCTTCGCTTCTGGACAAGAATTTTCCACGATAAATGAGGGATGAAAAACTGATGTAAAATTTAATGTCTTTTAAAAACCACAACTTCTACAAATCGCCCTCTCTAAGACACCTCTGTCTAATATCATTTTCCTATTCTCTTTCGGACGGTTCTCTCGTCTTCTCGACTGTTTTTTCGGTAACTTTTGTAACTTCAAAATACAAAAAATTGTACTTGAACTGCACATCAAAACGGTTGCTAAGGCGGCCTCAAAGAACGTGAGTTCTGTAAGACTGGGAGACTTTTTTTCACTCTTCTCAGTTGCTCCAGAGCTATATACAAGGGTCTCATCCGCCCTTGATGGCATAAAGATACTGCTCTCAATATCTGTGGGGTCTACTGGTTTCACGCCAATGGCATTTTTGGATAGGGTCAATGTCAAAGGCACCAAAAGGCTATTATAAAATACAAGCCCTGTAACCTTTACTAGTTTCACTTGACCCTCTATCTTGCGGGCGCATAGATGTCCTAGGATGCTATTATCTTCTATTTCCATATGGGTACTAAGTTAGTGCAAGTGCTCGAGGCAGAGATTAACATTATCCACTCGCCTACCACCACTTTTCTACGACGTCCTACGAAGTCAACAAGGTTCTATGATCGGCACATGAGTTATATGTGTAATGATATATCAATTAAAACTACCAGACTTGTTCAGCATGCGGGTGCTTACCTTCTTTCCTGCCTCACCTCTGATTCTGTGGAAATTCAATTACCATCTTCTGTGAATTTCCTACTCATGTTAATCTCCCTCACTTTTAAAGCCTGCGGTCTGTTCTCATCTTCGTAATTTGCGTTAGAATGAAATAGTTTGAGGTGTTAAACACCCCTCCTTGAATAGGGCTCTGCCCTAGAGTGGTGGTAGAACATTATCAATTTGTAATATATATATATAATATACATAATATATATAATATATTATCATATATATACTAATATATATATTATAATAATAACATTATTAGTATATAATATATTATAATAATATATTATAATATTATATATTTATAATCTATAATATTATATATAATATATATAATATATTAATTATATATATCAGTTTATATTAATATTGAATTATTTTTCAATTTCAAATTTTTCAATTATTTTTAGTGGCACGACAATTGTGTGAGTTATTTAATATATTATTTGAATTATCATTTAACCCGATGTTAACAAAAATAAAATCTTTTATAATATACTTTTATTGGTATCGTTCTTGAATTTTTTTATTGTTTTTTATTTCATTATTTTACCAGCACGCTAACTTACACACATATGTTTATAAATATTTCTCTAGCATCGACCGTTTTTGTGTTACGACGCGCAGGACAGTAATATATGGTACATTCTCATTTTGAATATATAGGTGTGATTTACCGTATAACAAAAAAAATTTTTCTCTCCAATTTTTTTAATTGTTTTTATTCATATCTTATTGCAGATTCAAATATGTTTTTAGTTATTTTCTCTAGCATCAACCGTTATTTTGAACGTTACCGACGGCAGGTATAAGATATTTATTGGCATCATTATCTCATTTTTAGTATTGGCGTTGAGTCTAAAAATACTTACCTTGCCCATCGTAACACAAAAAACGGTCGATGCTATGAAGAAAATACTAAAAAAAAAATATTTGAATCTGCATAAAAAAATAATAAAAAAAAATCTGAATAAGAACAATAAAAAAAATCAGAAACAAAAATAAAAATTTTTTTTTTTTGGAACGGTCAACCATCTCACATACAAAATGATAGAGGGATTGCCAAATATAAATACTTCCTGCCGTACCGTAACACAAAATTGGTAAATACTAGAGAAAAACTATAAAAAACATATTGAATCTGCATAAAAAACTGATATAAAAACATAAAAAAAATACAGAGAAACCTTTTTTTATTATTTCTTATTTTTTTTTGAACGGTTACCACCATACAAAATTGAGAAGATGTCAATAAATACTTCCTGCCGTCAGTAACACAAAAAACGGTCGATGCTAGAAGAAAAAAACTAAAATCATATTTGAAATCTGCATATAGCAAACTTAATATCAATTCAATCCAAATATATAAGAAGTAATATCCAAGAAAATATATTTTATATTTGCTGTGTACATAATCGGTAAACAATATCCGTTAACACCACCATAAGCAAAATGGGATATAGTAATGCTGAATAAATAATACTTATCCTGCACGTCGTAAACACAAAAACAGTCGATGTCAGAGAAATAAAAACTAATTAAATAGTAATTAAAATATTATAAAAAAAAAACGAATAAAAACCAATAATAGAAAAAATCAGAATAACATTTTTCTAATGTTAACATTAATTATTATTATTTATTGATTATTATTTATTATTATTTATAATTATTATTATTATTATATTTATTTATTAATTATTTATATATATCTATATATTATATATATCATATTAGATATATTATTAATAATATTAAATTATAATATATATATAATATATATATATATATATTTATATTAAATATATATATATTATTAAAAGTATATATAAATATATAATATATATATATATATAAAATATATATGAATAATAATAATAATATAATTAAATAATAATATAATAATAATAATAAATAAAAGTATAAATGCCCTCTAAAATGCCCAAATTGGACAAATGCCCAGATAAATGCAGGGCATTTGACCCAATTACTTAAAGCCGGGACATTATTACCCATCACATAGTTCCGATTTTTCAGTTTTCTGAGCCATTTTGATCCATTTCTGTGGATGCTAGAGATATGGGAGTCCCAGCATTTGTAAATTTTAAAACGAGCTTATATAGTTTTTGCTATTATAAATATTTAATAGATTATTTATAAATATACAAATTTAATATCGTTTCTTTAAGATAATAAAAAAAGAGAAGAAATGATTAACATGCGCTGATACTGCATATGAATAAATTTTATAAAAATAAATA
>JABUQX010032711.1:0-17612 GCA_015478945.1 Trachelipus rathkii
TAAAGAAAGGAGAGAGATTATTCGATCTGAACTTGCTCTGTTGCGCCTCTCCCTGAAAAGTACATCTTCTTCGGCCTCCTATTATTCCTCTAACTCAACCCTGGACGATTCTGGCATTCCTCCTCTTCTCCTCTCAGGTGTTTCTGTCTTTGTCTTTGATTACATTTGATCGGGTACATGGGCTTCTGAGATATATGAACGTTAGGAAGGTGGGTGGCCCGGATGGCATTCCTCCTGAGTTTTGAGGAATGTGCTTACGTGCTGATCCCCCCTCGTCAACTATATTCTCTACGTCTCAATACTAGCTTTCCCTCAGTGTGGAAGCACGCACATCTGTCCAACCTATTCGGAAAAGGAAGCCGTTCTGATCCATCTAACTATCGCCTATAGCTCTTACTTGTTTTGCATTTTAAAATCTTTGAACCCTTCTCAACTCTCATTTCTCAGACCATCTGGAATCTCATTCGTTCTTTCCGATCGCCAGTACGGCTTTTCGGCGTTTCAAGGTCCTACTAGTGATTATTCTGATTCTTGCCTTTATTTTTGGACCAATTTATGGGTTTTCCGCTCTTAGGAACTACGGGAAGACTTGCGTGTGATGGCGCTTGCATATTCCAAAGCATTTGACCGGGTATGGCACGCGTACATCTCTCTTAAGCTACCTCCTTTGGTGTTTCTTCTTCTCTGCTGCTTACTTATTGGTCTAAACTTTTCTTTCAAGTCGTCATATTGTTGGTGGTTGATGGAGCGTGACTTCTTCTTCTTTTCCGTCAATAGTGGTGTTTCTCTCAGGTTTCGGTCTTATCTCCTTATCTTTATTCCTACTTTTTACTTATAATGCTTCTCACCTGCACATACTAACTCTATTCACACTCATATGCCGATGACTGGACTCTTCATTCGTCACTCATTTCAATTCTGCTCCCTCCTTTACTTCTAGAATTGCCTCTCGTCTTAATCTTTCCGAATTCTGTTTCGACCGATCTGGATTAATTTCCGAGTGGGGTGCGTCTCAACTGTGAAAATTCAATTTCTTTAAACCCAAACTTCTAAAAATCTTCCTTTCTAAACACGTTCTAACTTTCCTATCTCTTTCCGACGGTTCTTTCGTCTCTCTGTTGACAATAAAACATCCTTGGCCTTAATATAAACAAAAAATGTCTTGGAAACCTCACATCACAACGGTTGCTAGGGCGGCCTCACTAGAAAAACTGGGAATTCTGTTAGACTGCGAGACTTTTTTTTCCTTTCTCAGTTACTCCAGCTATACAAGGGTTTATCCGCGCCTTGTATGGGAGGTACTGCTCTCATATTTGGGGGTTCTGGTTTCACACGGCTTTTGAACAGGGTGAATCAACGGCCAAAAGGCTTATAAAACTGTCTCTGTACTTTCAGTTCACTTGACCTCTTATTTTTTCCAAATGTTGGTACTTTTATCTCTTTTCTATATGTTCCGGCAGCGCAGGTGTTCGAGGGAACTTTACCACTCGCCGAGTACCCACTACCTACCCTCGTAGCACAAGGGTGCTGTGTCTGCGCCGAACGAGTTTTGTGTAGATATTGTAAGCTCCAGGCCGTGCTTCCTATTTCCTGCCACCGTCAAGTTTTGTGGAACTCCCTTCTCAATCTTCTGTTGTTTTCCTGCATCGGAATTTAATCTCTCTTACTTTAAAGCCTGCGTCTTGTGCTTATCTGCGTCATTTTGCGCTAGTCAGAATGAAATTTTGCCCTGCAACATCCCTTCCCTGAATATTGCTCTGCCCGTGAGAGTGAATGGTGACAACTGTAAAATATATATATAGTATATATATAATATATATATAATATTATATATATATATATATATTATATATATATATATATTATATAATATATATATATATATTATATATATATATATATATATATATATATAATATATATTAATATATATATATATATTATATATATATATATATATATTAGTAATTGGAGCGAAGCTGAATTTTTGCATAACGGCGGTTTGGCGGTTTTTTTTGCGGTTCTAAATATTCGACATCCTCGTACGATTTTTTGAAGGTTATTGATATTTGTAATTGGAGGTTATTAGTCATGCAATAAAACTTTTTATGTTATAGCTGTGTAAAAGATTATGTGGAGTGGAAAGATAGAGGATTGAGGTTTTGAGTAATTGAAAACAACCTTGTTTCTTCAATGCCCAAAGAAATTCGAGAAAGTTCAGATGTTAATTCCTTCAAGGTCACCCTCCTAGCGTGAACTAATTGGTTGCTGAAAAGGACGTCTACCAAAATGAGGGGAGTAGCGAAGGGTGATATCGTCGGCATAGGAAGTGGATATGTAATGAAGCCCAATTGAGATAGTTCTCTTAAGGAAAGTAAAAAGGGATTGGTATTGAAACAGACCATGAAGTAACACCAACTATGTTATGCAGATTTAAGGATGAAACGGTGGCATTTCACCAAAATACGGAAGAAAAGAGGACCAAGAAACAGGAAGACTAGAAAAAAGTTTGCCCGTAGAGCGCTTCTTACGAAGCCGCATTGGCGAGCAGAGATAAGATTAGGGAGAAATTAGAGGGTTTCTAAATTTTCCTGCATAGTGGGAAATTCCAAACTTTGGAAATAACAGAAGTTAGAGAGGAAAATTGGACGATAATTAGAAGGATGAGATAGATTACTTATTTTGTACAGGATCACCTTTCCAGCAAGAAAAAAAGCCCAAAGTAGAAAGACAGAGACGGAATAATTTAACAAGGCAGAGTGCAAGCTGAAAGCAAACAAGTTTTTGAGAAACTAATAGGAGAATACCATCAGAACCGTACAGCTTTTCTTAAGTGTCAAGCTCTGAAAAAGCAGAATAACACCTTTTAAGAAATTTACAAACATTTCTTGTCCTTTATTGTTGGAGGGAGGTGGAGCAGAAAGAATAGCACTGGAATCGTCTAAAGTGAATTAGAAACAAAGGTTTGAGGAAAAATTTTATCTTTAGTGGAAAATAAAATCGCAAGTTATGCCGACGGAAAATACTAGAAAAGGGCAAGGGGAAGACGCAAAGTTAAGGGTAAAGATATATAAAAAGAAATGTCAGAATGACTTTGAGGAAGAGGAGCCAATAAATTTATGCATTTTCTCATGAGGAAAGAATTTTTTTAGTGTCATGGAGAATTAGATTTTTTTGCACGATTTTGGGATGAAATATAAGTGGAAAGGGTTTCTGAAATTTGAAAATGACAGTATTTCCAAAAGGTAGCGTCCCTGCCGCTAATAAAACGAGAACAAGCAGAGTTAAACCAAGTTATGTTATAGTTTATTTGAAGGTAAAGATCATGGGGTGCACGCCTCCCTGCCAGACAGAATTAGCTCGCGCTTTGCACACTCCGAGGAACCCTTTCCACGGAAGCTGTAGTAATTTCCATGGGAAATCAAAAGAAGTACGACTGTGACGTCTACCTGTTAGGCAGCACCGAAGTGCAAAGCCGTTTCTTGCCGTAGGCGGGGTCTTTCCTGCGGAAGATGGAAGGGACAAAACAGGATAAAACAGATATGAGACTAATCGGAGGAACCTAGAGGAGGAAAGAATTTAACAAGATAAGGATAAGAATCAGAAATTAGAAAAAGATCAAGAATGTTTGGGTTCATCTTTAAGACGATCAGAGATACGAGTAGGGAGCTGCCCAACTGCTCGAGATAATCATGGATAAAATAGTCGTAGCAAGTTCATTAACTTTATCTTGAGAATTAAAGGAAATCAATTGACCGTGGTGAACGTTGAAATCACCAAGATGATGATTTCAGAGAAAATGTGAAGAAGAAAGAGAATGTGTATTAATTTAATTATGCACCAGATAGGGTTGAAGCCATTAGGTAGATTATTCGGAAAACTCCAAATCAAAGACACCGGGAACAAACATCATTGTCAGCAGATCATTGGCACAATTTGCCTTTGGCTGAAATTGGGTAAGATATAGTAGGTGAGTCAACAAAGTAGAGCTTGAATTCAGACGCTCAAAGACGCTAGAATTTCGGTTAGGCATATAAGATGATGAGGTCTTAAAAAAATGTGGTGTTGGACAAAGTGGGATTTAGAATAAATACCTTGAGTGTTGCAGAAATTTAGGAGAAAAGAGAACCGTACACCAGATCAAGTCGGATGCGAAGTTTGGAGTCACCTATCTCCATCACCGGAGGCTGCCATGACCTTTAATGCTGATAAGGGTAGGGGGTGAAAAAGGGGTTATTTTTGGAAGGCACCCCTAAAGGCTTCTCCGAGACTCTAATTGCGAGTGGCTGACTACAAGTTACAACAAATACTCTTAGTTTATTTTTAAGACCTCTGATGGTATGTTGGGTAATTGTATTGATTTTTTATGGTGTGGTGATATAGGGAGTAACTGTACTCCATTGGGTGGTAAGAAGATGTGGATATCGAGCACAAGTTGGTGTACTGGGGGCATGGGATGTACTCTAACACTCCACATACTCCCCAATGGTGGGATAATTTACTTTCCGGAATACTTCATTATTTTTAATATTACTATATATATATATTTATATATTATATATTTTATTTAGTAGATATGTAGTTCTATATGATTATGTATATAGTGTTGTATATAATTTATATATATTATATATTATCGGTGCGGTGCGTGTGTGCGCAAGTTTTGGTGCGGTGCGGTGCGTTGTTGGTCCGCTCTCGGTGGGGGGGGGGGGGGGGGGGGGTGTGGGGGGGGGGGGGTGGGGGGGGGGGGGGGGGGGGGGGGGGGGGGGGGGGGGGCGGTAAGTTGTAGGCCCCTGATGGGAATAGGCTTTGGGCGGTGGCGGTGCGGTGCGAGAGGGATGGACGGTTGATCGGCACGATGCTGGTCGCCTGTGCGACTTCTGGTGCGGTGCGGTGCGGTGCGCAAAAATCCGGAGCTCGGCCAACACTACTTTTAAGCTTTAATCCCCCTTTTTTTCTTCAGCAAACATTGTCCGATCTACATGGTTACCAAGGGTTTAGCTGGAACGAACAGCTTCGGCGTCGAATTGTTTACGGTGAAAATGACATCAAAGTTCCTGTGAGCCCTATATTGAAGTTGCTTTTCCTTGAGGCTTTAAATCCTTTCTATATCTTTCAGGTAAATTGAAGCGACTTGTGTTTAGTTCCGAAAACTTACTCTGTAAACTAATCTCATTTTTTTTATTGAATTACTAGTTATATTTAATATTGCAAATTAGAGATGGACCGAATATTCATATTCGTATATATTTGCATTTTTATTATTCGTATTCGAAAATTTTAAAACGAATATTTTATATTATCGCAAAAATCATTTGCCACACTTTAATTCTAGAGTTGCCACCTAGGCAATTTATTATCGTCAACTAAATCCTTGTTTAGACTCAGTTTGTTTATATTATAGCTTTAGTGTAGTGAAGATTATTGGTGAAATTCTGTTGCGCACTATTCAAACTGGAATAATTATAATAATGGCAAATACATCTAGTATGGTCTGGAATTATTTCGATGTCATATCCGATGAAAAGGTTAAGTGGAAACTTTGTAGCATGAATTATTCCCGAAAAAGGGGGAGTTGCATCAAGTCTCGAAAACCATCAAAAAATTAAACATATTGAAAAATTCAAACGAATGTTTGAAAAGAAGGATTAAAAAAGGAAAATCGAAAGCGGAAGGCATCACCAACGCCTTTTGTAAAAGCAAAGCAAGCAACTGTCGAGATGTGCTTCGAGAAAAACAAAATATGGAATGCCAACGATGTAAAAACTATAAGAGTAGGTACCAAAATAGCATAGATGATTGTATTAGACGACCTTCCATTTTCACACGTATAAGGTGTTGGTGCAACATAGGATAGTTAACTTAAAGACATATAATATTTATGTTGAAGATAGAATAAGATGAATGGGTTTAATAATATTCGTATTCGGGAAATTAAAAAAAATATTCGTATTCGTGAATATAAAAATTAATATTCGTTCCACCTCTATACATTTCTGGAAATATTTTATATACATAAGCTTTAAAAGTACGAATATAAAAAACTAAAATAATTTATCAAATAATTTCTTTAATAATAATTGTAATTTTCGAAAGATTTCCTATTCAAATTTTTTTCTTCTTTATTTTCATGAATAAATAATTTATTTACTTTAGGAGCTGAGTAGTTACTTTCCATGTAAATTCTCTTACCAAATTTTATTTGTTTTTATTTATTTGACAGGTTTTTTCTGTTTGTTTATGGTTTTCGGACGATTACATATATTATGCCTCTGTTATTGTCATTACCTCCGGCTTATCTATCATTTCTGAGGTGTACCAAATGCACAAAAATCAAGTTTCACTTAGTGCCACTATTCAGTCCAGTGCTGTGGTTGAGGTGAGTTATTATTTCTTATTAGGATTGGCCGACTTACAGGATGCTATACGGTGCGGTGTGGTGCTGCATGACGCGCTCACTGGTGCCGTGTGGTATGCAAAATTCCTGTTCTCAGCCAACCCCATTTCAAATCTAATATGCAGTAAGTTGTAAATAAAACAATTTGATATTTTATGTCCTATTTCTTAATTTCAATCAAGCCTTAAAGTATTTAAATATAAATATTAATTTTGTTCATGATTCTGATAACTTTTGGTTTTAAATGGGATCGGAATCTTGTTAGATTTCACAAAATATCTCAACCTTTTTCTTATTCTACTCATGATTATATATATATATATATATTATATATATATTAGTATATATATATATATATATTATATATAATATTATAATATATATATATATATATATATTATAGTATATATATATTATATATATTATATATATAAGTATATATAAGTATACTATATAATATATATATATTCATGTGTTGGTGAAGAAGGAGATGTTGAAGTATGTGGTTGGATGATTAAATCAGTGAGGGGTTTTAGGATGGGATTATCAGATCATTATGTTGTTCTTGTAAATAAGTTAGTGGGGGTTTGGATGAAGAGGAAGGTGAAGAAGGAAGTGGTAAAAATTAAGAGTGAGAAGTTAAGTAGAAGAAATAAGGATAAGTATGTAAGAGCGCTCGTTAGTAAATCGTTGAATGTGAACAAGTTGATACTGAACAAATCTGGGGGCAAATGGAAGGAAGCAATTGTTAGGTAGTTGCAAAGGATAGTGTGTGGATTGGTGCTGAAAGTAGGAAGTGAAGAATGTCAATAGTGAGTTGGTGGAGATGAGAGGTGATGAAAGCGTTAAAGGTGAAAAAAGAAGCGTGGTTGAATGTACTAAAGAGCAAATGATGAAGTTTCAAAAAGAAAGATGCTTGGAATTATAGATGGGAGGAAAAAAGAAATACTCAAAAGTGCATCATACGTAGGAGAAAAAAGAGGTAAATGGAACAGTTTGGAGAACGGGAGTGGAGTTGAATGAGGACTATTGAAGTGCAAGGAAATTAGGAAGCGTCTGTTCCTGGATAGGAAGTCTGCGAAAGGGGTTCAGAATGAGAATAAGGGGAGAATCTGCTTAGAAATAATGAATAGGGATGGTGGCTTTTGTAACTGATGAAATGATGTGAAGGGGAGTGTGGAAAGAACATTCGAAAATCTGCACAATATTAACAGTAATGATGAGGTGTTAGTAAATGTGTGTGGGTTTGTTGATGGTGCAAGAGGAATAGGTATTTTGGGGGATTGAGGTTATTAGTAAGGAGGTAGGTAATGGGTAGGGGTGAGAAAGTTGAAGAATGGTAAAGTCTGCCAAGGTGATAGGATAATTACTAGTGGAATGAGTAAAGAGCGGAGGCGAGAGTGGTGATTGACTTAGCATTTGGAAGTTGTGTATAAAGCGTTTATGGAGGGTATAGTTCCAAGGATTTGGAGAAGAGCGGTAATAGTACCCTTGTATAAGGGTAGGGGCAGAAAAGGGATACTGTAGATAATTAATAGGGGAATAAGGTTTTATTGAGTGTGATTGTACGGGAAGGTATTAGTGCCCTGGTATTTTAGTCGAAAGAGTTCGGTCGAGTGACTGAGGGACTGATTGGTGAAGAACACTGTGCGTTTATAGAAGTGGTAGGGAATGTGTAGATCAAATCTTTACAATGAAACAAATGATTGAGAAATGAGGGAGAAGAAGAAATAAATTATTATTTAGTTTTATGGATTTACAACAGGCGTATGAATAGAGTTAATAGGGGAAGCTTTATGGCAGGTAATTAGTGATAATGGTGTTGGTGTAGGCTTCTGAATGGAATCAAAAAGTATGTATGACGATAGTGACAGGTATGTGTAAGAATAATGGTGTCAATGGTGATTGGTTTAGGATTAATAGCGGAGTGAGCAAGGGTTTTGTGTTATGTCTCCTTGGTTATTCAATGTGTACATAGGTATGGGGTTATGAAAGAATCGAGGTGGGGATGGCAGGAATGGTGTTAGAACTGATGGAGAATGGAGAGGAGTGGAGGGTGCCCTACCTATTGTATGCGGATGATTTTGGTTCTGTGTTGGCGAATCTGAAGAGAGTTTGAGAGGATTGGTGGACGAGATTTTGCAGGGTATGTAAAAGGAGGGGTCTGAAAGTAAACGTAGATAACGAGTAAGGTTATGGTTGTGAGTGAGGACGAGTCCTCAGTGTGAAGTTATGTTAGATTGAAGAAGCTGGTGGAGCAAGTGTCTAGTTTAAATATTTAGGGTATGTGTTGGATGAGAAGGGTAAGGATGTGGCAGAGTGTAATAGAGAAAGTTGTAAATGGCAGGAAGGTTGCTGGTGCAATTAAATCGTTGGTGAATGTAAAATTACTAAGTCTTGAGTGCGCTAGAGTCTTACAGTGAGGGTATGTTGTTACCTGTGTTATTGTAAAGTAGTGAGACTAATGGTCTGGAATAAAAAGTATAGAATCTAAAGTTCAATGGTTCAGATGGACAATCTTAGGGGCCATGATAGGTGTGAGAAAAGAATTAATCAAGTGAGGAATGAACGTATTAGAGAAGTGGTTGTGTGTGTGAAAGAAAGGGGTAAAATGAAGAGAATAAATGCAAAGTATGTTGAGATGGTTTGGTCATGTGGACAAGGATGAATGAAAGTCGGTTGTTTAAGCGCGGATGTATATTGGAGAGTGTGTTGGGAACCGACCGGTGGGTAGAGCCGAAGAGAAGTGGATTGGAGTCGGTGGAACGCAATGTCGAAGGAGAGAGATGTGAGTTTGGCAGAGGCGAGAATAATAGGAGCTGAATAGGAGAGAATGGCGGGGTTTTGTATGGGGTGCATGTTGTGGCCGCACCTGGGCCCTGGGGACTGAACCCTTACATTGGACGATTTTACCATAGTGAGGGTCCCGTCGCGGGTCCTTTGAAGCTCTAGGGTTGGATTTTCTGTCTGTGACGAGCTCTCAGCTAAATTAATGGTACAGAGGGGGGCGGTAAGGCTTGGGCTTCTTTTCGACGTTTGTCATGTCTCCTATGCTTTTCTTTCCGATGCGTTGTACAGCACAATACCCCCAATCTTGGGGCAAAAGAGGTGAGGGTGAAGAAAGAAGAAAGAAAGAAAGAATATATATATATATATATATATATATTATATATATATATATATATATATATATATATATATATATGATATATATATATATATATATTATGTTATATCTATATATCTACTCATATATATATATATTGATAGGTTTTTGCGTGAAAATGGACAATCAGAGATGATTCCCTCGGAACATGTTGTTCCTGGAGATGTTCTGGTCATTCCTCCTCAAGGTTGCATGATGCAATGTGATGCCGTTCTTTTGCAAGGAACATCCATTGTAAACGAATCTATGCTTACTGGAGAGTCTGTTCCTGTGACGAAAACGCCCATTCTTAATAGGAAAGATGTTCTTTTCAAGGAAAAGGTTCGTTATATTATTATTATTATTATTATTATTATTATTATTATTAAATGTGGCTGGGAGATTTTGTTGTCTTTTTATATATCCAATTTTTTATTGTTTGCTCGTAAGTTAAAAATATCAAAATATTATTATTATTATTATTATTATTATTATTATTATTATTATTATTATTATTAACTATTTTAAAAACTTTATATCTATAATTACAGTGAAATTGTGTTTCATTTATTATTTTAAAATTTTATTAAGTTTTGTGTCTGTAAAGAAACAACGGTGGCACCCCAGCAGCCCCTTTTCAGCTTTATGGGCAGTTTCATATTATCTCTTAAAGTTCGTATTCTCAAATCGCAAAGTTGTCAAATTATATTTTGCATCTGTAGCGTTTCAATAAGATAGTTTGGGTTATTAATATTAATTAATTAGTTATTGCTAATATTCGTTGAAAGGACCAAGATGCCTTTATTCATCGTTTATTCATTTTTATTCTCTAGCAGGGCTTGTAGCGGTACACTTTTTTCACTTTTTTTACACTTTTTTTTAGCTTAGTCATTTTTTTTCACTTTTTTAAGCATTTTTACACTTTTTCTTCATTTTCTTATTTCTTGCCTTTTTGGGGAAGTAAGGTTACTTTGGGATATCTTCTTTCTTCTGTTTTACTGTGACTGAATTAAAAAATTGTTGGTTTACTACAAAAACATGTTTATTGAATGTTCTAAGAACTGGAAAAATAATTTACAATTGTTTAAACTTTTTAATTTTCAGTTAGCTTTTAGAAATAATTTTTAAAGTAATAATCTGAATAAAGTTTTTTTGAAATTTGAACATTTTTTTGGATACCAATCGGGATGAGTCTGTGAAGAAGTATTTTGTTACATATGTCACTAAGCATAGGCCCAACCTGATGAAAGACCTGGATATCAGAAAATTGTGAAATTGTTAAAAAACCTACCATTAAAGCAGAGCTTAACTTTTGTTATATCTTAGCGCACATATCTTTTACGATGCACAGGCTTCTCCAAAAGAAACCATTAATTCATCGCCCCTGCATCTCTGTTTTGTCAATCATTGGTTATGAAACCTGTTGGAACGGATTTGCAGTCTGAAATTCTCAAAGATCTTGATTTAAAAAAAATTGATACTGCTTTTTTTTTTAATACTGAACATTTACTGCCATTGAAAGAAATCCAGTTTTCTGATGAGGTATTAAGAAACTTGGAAAATGTTTGGGAAAAGGACAAAACATTTTTCTGTCTGCAAGCACAAAAAACATTCTTGTTGAATCTGTTAAAGCATGTTGTGAAACAAATCATTTCTGTGTTGAGCTCATCTGTGAAAAAATTTACATGTCTATCCCCTAATGAGAGATTGTCCAAAGAATGCTGCCAGAATATAGTTCGAGATTGCTAGGGTCATGCCATGGAAAATCCATACAGACATACTCCTAGGTGAGTGGAAACTAATACAATTGGAAAAAGCTGAACCAGAGTCCGAAAAAAATCTATAGATCTGTATTGGGCTCAGTTTTTTAATAAAACCGATCCATCAGTAAATACTTCAAGATTTCCAGCAGTTGAAGAGTAGTAAAAGCTTCACTGTCGCTGTGTCACATGGTAATGCAGATGTGGAAAGAGCATTTTCCACATCAGGCAGAACTCTTACAAGTACCAGGTCATCTATGTCAGAGAGAACTTTAAATGCTTAAATCACTGTTAAAAGTCCTCTTAAAATGTATGATAACAAACCTTACCTTATTTCTCTAACTCCAGAGCTCCTTTCCATGGGGCATTTAGCATATAAACAATACATTGCTTACTTGGATAGAGAAAGAGAAAAAATTAGACTCGAAGATGAAGCTGCAAAAGCTGAACAAGACAAAAAAATTGCTGAGGAGGAAAACAAAAAACAAATTGACCAAAAAAGGAAAAAAAATTCTGATGATGAAAAATGCTGAAGAAGCTACGAAAAGAAGAGGCAGAACAAAGTGGAAGTGCAGACAAACTGTTATTGGAAGCTAATGAAAGATTGAAGAGAGCTTTAAAGAAAAAATATTTTAGTGAAGCAAGCTTGGCCCAAGCGATGCTGGAAGGTGTCACTAATGTTCAGAAAGAGGCATCTGAAAAAAGATGTAGTGTGGAAAATTTACAGGTTGCTGTTGAAAAACGAAAAACAAGTCTCATTTCAGACTTTTTCAAAAAAGTTTAATTACCCTTAATTTTTATAATTATTAGCTTGTTTCTTCTGTAACCAAATACAGTAAGTGTATTTTCAAGTATAGTATTATTCCATTTTCTTTACATTATGACTTTCTAAAACTAACAATTTCATTAATATTATATACTTTCATCTTCAGTTATTTATATTTAAAACCTACTTCATAGTTCCATAGCATCCAAAATGATTAAGTAAATGAGCAATGTTTGTTATGTAAATAGTTAAGGTTCAACATTGAATTTTAGTAACGGAAAATTGGTTAAATTCTTTTCAACGTTTTTCTCAAAAATATGTAATTTTTGTCAGCATTTGTCATTTTTTTTTCCACTTTTTTCAACATTTCAGTCATTTTTTTCCACTTTTTTTCAAAATTTTATTCACTTTTTTCACTTTTTTTGATAAGAAACTCGCTACAAGCCCTGCTCTAGTAAATAGGATTTAATAAGGTGAAAGTACTCTCTTGGATAGTACTTAATAATTGAAGGGTTTAATAAGGTGAAAGTACTCTCTTGGATAGTTCTTAATAATTGAAGAGTTTAATAAGGTGAAAGTACTCTCTTGGATAGTACTTAATAATTGAAGGGTTTATTAAGGTGAAAGTACTCTCTTGGATAGTACTTAATAATTGAAGGGTTTAATAAGGTGAAAGTACTCTATTGGATAATACTTAATAATTGAAGGGTTTAATAAGGTGAAAGTACTCTCTGGGATAGTACTTAATAATTGAAGGGTTTAATAAGGTGAAAGTACTCTCTTGGATAGTACTTAATAATTGAAGGGTTTAATAAGGTGAAAGTACTCTCTTGAATACTACTTAATAATTGAAGGGTTTAATAAGGTGAATGTCCTCTCTTGGATAGTACTTAATAATTGAAGGGTTTAATAAGGTGAAAGTACTCTCTTGGATAGTACTTAATAATTGAAGGGTTTAATAAGGTGAAAGTACTCTCTTGGATAGTTCTTAATAATTGAAGAGTTTAATAAGGTGAAAGTACTCTCTTGGATAGTACTTAATAATTGAAGGGTTTAATAAGGTGAAAGTACTCTCTTGGATAGTACTTAATAATTGAAGGGTTTAATAAGGTGAAAGTACTCTCTTGGATAGTACTTAATAATTGAAGGGTTTAATAAGGTGAAAGTACTCTCTTGGCTAGTACTTAATAATTGAAGGGTTTAATAAGGTGAATGTACTCTCTTGGATTGTACTTAATAATTGAAGGGTTTAATAAGGTGAAAGTACTCTCTTGGATAGTACTTAATAATTGATTATTTTATTAGTACTAATTAAAAATTCGTGAGTGTTTTAATTAATATTTCTATAATATATATATATATATATATATATATATATATATATATATATATATATATATATTTATATTATATATATATATATATATATTATATATATATATATATATATATATATATATTTCTATAATATATATATATATATATATATATATATATATATATTATAGCTTCACGGAAGGCATATTTTGTTTTGCGGGACTCAAGTGATTCAGACGAGGTTTTACGGTAATGAAAGAGTAACTGCAGTGGTAATTAGAACTGGTTTTCTTACCACGAAAGGATCTCTCGTAAGATCTATCATGTATCCTCCTCCAGTCGATTTCAAATTTCAACAGGACACCTACAAATTCGTTTTGGTTCTTGTTGTCATTGCTTCTTTTGGTTTTGTTTATTCATTGGTTAATAAGGTAAGCCTTCCTGTTTGTTATTTGTCTTTTTTCTTATTAAATTAGACTTCGTAAATAATAGGAAACTTACAATATTGCAATATCTTTCTGTTAAATTGAGGTCTTTTTTTTTTTCTCTTTCAGTATCGAAATGGTTTGACTGCGAATAAAATTATTGTTGATTCGCTTGATTTAATTACAATTGTAGTTCCACCAGCTCTTCCAATGGCAATGACGGTAAGAAATTAGTATTTTTTATTGTAGCTAAACAGTTATAACGAACGGTATATTGTAAATCAAACTGATATAGAATATAGATTAAAATTTTATAAGTTGACTTTAGATTGAAAAATATGAAAGTTAATAAATAACTTTAACTGTTGTAAGTTTATATAAAACGAAAGCTGGTATATGCCCTTGGGGGAAACTGTTCTTAGTACCAAATTATCAATAGTATTTTAAAACATTATTTTTAAAGATGTTAAAATTTCCTTCGTTGATGTGTTTAAAATTCCATAGAGCAATAATTTGTAAACATTAACTTCTATTGGTGTACTTTGCTTTTAGGTTGGGATTCTTTACGCTCTACAACGATTGAAACGCTACAACATTTACTGCATCTCTCCTCGATCTATTAATATATCTGGTGTATTGAATTGCATTTGCTTTGACAAGGTAAGAAGAAGTAGTTTTGCAATTACTTTTCCACATTTTTAAGCTTTCTTTCTGTCAAAATTTTAAAACAATAATTTTGCTTTTAACTAATTTAGCTGCGATTTAAAATATTTACTAATTAATCGATTCTCTAACATGTTCTAACATGTTCCTAATCATTTTAGGAAATGATTAGGAAGTGGCTTTCACCTAAAAAATTATAAACATTCTTTTGAAAGTTTGTTTTGCATCTTATGTTTCGGTTATCATTTCAAAGTTAAAATAATGGACAGTCCTTTGATTATTATAATTGAAATTAAATTTTATGCTGCAACCTTTTTATATCTTGGGTAAATCGATGATTTAGAATTGATGTAATTTAACTAATTTTAGTAATTCTCTTATTCCCAGAGAGGATGTTTAAAATCCATTATGAAGGCACATTACCTTTCAGTATCTCGATCTTTATTGATATTTTGTCTTAAACCACATATTTTAATATTTAAATACTTTCTTGCCTTCAATATCGTTTTTACGTTGTCTAAGCTTGGAATTGAGGCTCACTTTCATGAGCCCAAATTCTGCGAAAACTGATTCAATTAGAAAAACTCTGGTTTATATAAATTCCTATAGAATTTATCCCATTCCCTAGTTTAATAAGGCTCTGCTCCTTGAACATTGTATATCATTTTTAAAAAATAATGAATTTCACCTACTTTTAAATTCAAAATTTAGATACAGTAATAATAATTATTTTTAATAATCGAATTTATAAAATATAGTATAGTAGGATTGTATAAAATAGGAATAGTGAGTACACTCTAACTTTTTATTCTTTTTTTTTGTATTATACACAGACAGGAACTCTAACCGAAGATGGCTTAGACATGAAAGGAGTGGTGGATGTAAGAGTTAAAGACGGGACCCTCTTCATGGGTGAATTGCAGGATTCGACGATGTTATCAAATGATCATCTCTTGTATGGAATGGCAGCTTGCCATTCCATTACAATTATTAATTTAAAACAAGTAAGTTTGGATTTGGGTTAGAATCGTTAGATCATGAAATTGAAATTGAAATTCTTTTTCTTTTTCTTTTTTTTCTTTTCTTTTTTTTCTTTTTTTTCTTCTTTTTTTTCTTTTCTTTTTTTTCTTTTTTTTCTTCTTTTTTTCCTTCTTTTTTTCTTCTTATTTTCTTTTTCTTCTTTTTCTTCTTTTTCTTCTACTTCTTTATCTTCTTTTTCTTCTTTTTCTTTTTTCTTTCCTCTTTTTCTTTCTTTTCTTTCTATTTTTCTTTTTTTTCTTTCTTTTCTTTCTCTTCTTTTCTTCTTGGAAGAAGAAGAAAATTTCGGCTGCGAGACCGAAGAAAAAATGGATTGAGTCAGTAAGGGAATGCCTGAAGGAGAGAAGTGTGAGTTTGGCATAGCCTAGAAGAAATGTGCATAACAGGAGTGAATGGCGGGACTTTATGAGAGTGTATGGCTGTGGGTTTTGCCCAGGGGATGAATCCCACATTGAAGAGATACCACATTGAGGGTCCGTCGCAGTCTCGTGAAACCTCAGGGTGGATTTTTCTGACTGCAACGAGTTCTGACTTGAGGATATAAAGGGGACGGTAAAGGTGGGCTTTCTTTTCGACTTTCGCATGTTCTACTACTTTTCTGTTCTGGTGTATGCTACGCACCTCATCCCCAATCTGGGAATAGGAGGAAGATAATAATAATAATAAATAAACTTTTAATTAATGACTTTTTTACTTAAATATGATATTCAATATAAAACAAGGGCTCAAAGGGCGAAAATATCCCCTGAGAAGTCAATTTCAGTTCACTGTATTTAATATTAAATTGTTATCTTTAGTAATGAGTGTAATTTGTAATATTTATGACTGAATAAAATATTTTTGATTTTGATTTATTCAGGTAGGAGATCCACTTGATTTAAAGATGTTTGAGAGTACAGGATGGATTCTTGAAGAACCTGGTAATGATGATACTTGCAAGTATGATATGATCATGCCATCAATTGTGAAACCTAAAGAAGATTTCGGCATTGAAGAGGATGAGGTGATGATTATTATTATTATTATTATTATTATTATTATTATTATTATTATTATTATTATTGTTATTATTATTACTGTAGTTGTTGTAGAAACAGTTAAAAGTAGACATTATTGAAGGATTTTTATATTATGCCTTTGTTTAATGTTATCGATACTGACGAACTATAATTTCTGTGCCGATATCGCAAAGGTGCTTTCATTATTTGCTCTTCCTTTCATCTTATTCGTTCCATCTAATACTTTTTCTGTTAAAACTAATATTTTTCATTTTACTCTGGATGACTAGCAATCAGTCTCCCTCCAGTTGACCTGTGCATTTTTCTGAATTTAAATATGATTAGATGCATTAGGTTTTAACAGCTGATAACGTTAGGAAGAAAAGCTTTAGGGGGTAACATTCGTGTTTTTAGAGAGTATGCTGAACTACCGCCAACCCTCATTCAACTCTCGAACGATCTATCGAAATTGAACTAAATATGTTACATACGGCGAAGAGTAACTCGTGTAATCCTTGTGTCTCCGCCTTTAGCTCCAGACCCCTTCTATTAGAACTAAGCCTGCTGTTCATTCGCCGGAGTCGTAACTTGTCTTAAGCTTTCTCAATCTGCCACTTTGAACTGTATTGTTGTATAACAATGATAATTTCAACACCTTATGGATATATTCATAATCCACCCTCTGCACTGTGCGTGGGAGTTGTCGTCTGTAATTCAGTCAGACGAGCAGCTAGCCTTCTGAAAGATTCCTTCTTATCTCACAAATTCTTTAATGCGGGTCAACGTAGGTTTTTACCAAGGTTTCTAAGAGAGATGGGGGAGTGGGAGCTTCTGATGTCTTTTCGAACATTATTGTATCCTATACCATTCTTTCCATACTCACGTTTGAGTTGGTGGTATTGGCCATGAACGTGAACCTAGACCTCGAAACCAAGGACAGATATACCATTACTCTGACTCCAAAAGTTTTTCTAGCCCTACAAATCCGTTTGACGAAAAAACCTGATATCCGTCTTCCAAAGATTTATTTGATTCCTCCGTACGAGAAAAATATGGACGTTCTGCATGGTCCCCTCGCACGTGGTTTTACCTGAAAATGAACT
>JABUQX010032712.1:0-2500 GCA_015478945.1 Trachelipus rathkii
CAATAATAATAATAATAATAATAATAATAATAATAATAATAATAATAAAATAATAATAATTAATAATAATAATAATAATAATAATAATAATAATAACAATAATAATAATAATAATAATAATAATAATAATCATAATAATAATAATAATAATAAATTATATTATTATTATTATTATTATTATTATTATTATTATTATTATTATTATTATTATTATTATTATTATTATTATTATTGTTATTATTTTTATTATTATTATTATTATTATTATTATTATTATTATTATTATTATTATTATTATTATTATTATTATTATTATTATTATTATTATTATTATTATTATTATTAAAAACTCAATATCAACATTTACTGTATTGTATGATTTTGTTGCTTTTTCAAGCCTCCTAGTATTTCTTTCTACAGAAGAAATTTTCTTTAATTAATATTATCCTAGAATAAAATAAAACTTTTGATTTAATTACAGTACAAGTCTTCCGTATACCTCTGACATTTTTAAGGAATTCTTTTATTTTTAGATTTTAATATTTTTTGATAAAATAAAGATAATAAAATAATAATTAATTAAATCAATAGTTATATTTTATTTTAGGATAATATTAAAGAAAATTTCTTTTGTATTCTGCATTCTTGTATTCTTCTGCAATAATATTATACTATTATTATTGTTATTATTATTATTATTGTAACATTATTGTTATTATTTTTATTATTATTATTATTATTATTATTATTATTATTATTATTATTATTATTATTATTATTATTATTATTATTATTATTATTATTATTATTATTATTATTATTATTATTATTATTTTATTATTATTATTATTATTATTATTATTATATTATTATATTATTATTATTATTATTATTATTATTATTATTATTATTATTATTATTATTATTATTATTATTATTATTATTATTATTATTATTATTATTATTATTATTATTATTATTATTATTATTATTATTATTATTATTATTATTATTATTATTATTATTATTTTTTTTATTATTATTGATTATATTAATTATTATATTATTGATATTATTTATGATTATTATTATTAATGATTAATATTATTATATTATTATATTTATATTAATTGATATTATATTATTATTATTATTATATTATTATTAAAAACTAAATATCTATCATTATTTTAATGTATGATTTTGATGCTTTTTCAAGAATCTGAAAGTATTTCTTTCAACAGAAGAAATTTTCTTTAAAATTATTCTTTGAATAAAAAAAAATAATTGAATTAAATATCTTACCAAGCTTTCATCCGTACACTTCGTACATTTTCAAGGAATAAAATTGCTAGCAATAGTACAACAAAGCTTGGTATTATTAAATGTCGGTGTTTGACTGTATAACCAAAAAAAATAAATAAAATTAATAAGTTTAAAAGTTACAGAACTACTTACATTGACTATTGTCAGTTAAAGATTTTCAAAAAATTGACATTTCGTTATATTTTATGTTTATCATGTTTTAAGTTTCCTTAAGAGCAACGATACCTAGGCGCGAATTCATTAAAAATTCATTTTTTCTTTTATGATGGATAAGCCCTCTTTTATGCTGTTATCGGGATTTTGGTGGTGTTCTTCTTTATAAATGTTGAAATATTTTGCTCGGGTAACTTATGTTGCGACATTTCATTTTGAGCGGTATTCGTTGGTATCCGATATAAGCGGCGATACATCCACTTTCAGAACATTGAAATCGGAACACAACGTTACTACTCATCACCATCCGAAAGCGCCTCACGAGTAGAGAAGCACGAGCTCAGTTTTCAATGGCTTATAGTACGACTTAATATAAGCTCCTTCCAGTCTTTGGCTTAATATGCTCTGTAAAATTAATTTTTTAATTTGTTCTCATTCCTCTTTCTGACTGATATTTTTCAGTTTTTATTGAAATCTACGAGCTATCCTTCGTTTTCATTCATGTTATTGGTAAGTAAAACTTTTTATAAAAATTAAAGAATAACGCAGAATCTAATAAACAATAAACTTCCTCCCAGTATATTATAGAGAAAACTATAAAGAACACTTAAAATAATTTATTTAAATACCATAATGAAAACAAAAACATAAGCCGTAGTTAATATTATAAAACTAAAAATATCAGTCAGAAAAAAGAGGAATAGAACAAATTTAAAGTTAAATTTTAAAAAACATATTTTTAAAAAAAAGACGGGAAGAAGCCTATATTAAGATCGTACTATAAGCCATTGAAACTTGACTCGTGCTTCTCTACTCGTGTAGCGCTTTCGGATGGTGAGAGTAGTAAACGTTGTTACCGATTTTCAATGTTTCTGAAGAGGATGTAACGCCTCTTATATCGATACACAACGAAAACCCTCAACATGAGAATGTCGCAACATAAGTATAACACCAGCAAAATATTTCAACATTTTTAAAGAAAAACACCACAAAAAATCCCGATAACAACATAAAGAAAGCT
>JABUQX010032712.1:5000-15000 GCA_015478945.1 Trachelipus rathkii
GAGGGTGATTTGTGAATAATTGTGAGAGATATCACAAAAAGTGACGCGTTGCCCGTTTTATTTAAGTCACGCTTATATATATATATATATATATAGATATTATAGTATATGATATATATATATAATGTAATAAATATATATATATATATAGTATAATATAATAATATATAATATATATATAATATAGTATATATAGTGGGGGAGAGGACGCAACAGGGGGTGTGACACTTCTGAATAGAAATTAGTTCAGAAACACCGTAATGTATCCAATTCCCTTATGGGTCAAATTATTAATTTTTTTTTATATAGATGAAATATACTTACAATATTAAATACGATACTAGAATAACCTAAAAGTTTTATTGGTAATATCGCATGTAAGTAAGTACAGTACCTGGAATGCAGAACAAATCTGCGTTGTCTCTTTTTGCTTCAATGACATCCCTGGTGCCGACCATCACAGAACAATTAAGCTTCAGCCAACTGGGGTTCTGGTTTCTCTCAAAACCATGTCCAAGAAGACCCTGCGAGCTCTGATCGATAAGACGGCGCGTCAAGGGAATGTGACTTAACTGCTAATCAGGTATTAATTTGTTATCACAACCAAGTAAGGGGGGAGATAGTAAGACGACGTAAAAAAATGTAGATTTATTGATTAAACCTACAGCCGAATAGCAACGAATTTTAATAACAAATGAAAATTTGAACAGCAACTCCCCATTACTTGATGACGAAAAAACAGTACTGAATTGACGATAAAATTTGCCAATGGGACAAAAGTGACTAGGAAGTGAAAAAAATATGCCAACTTAAGGATTTTGACCAAGACGATGGAAAAATTATGCCAACTTGACAATAACAAGACGACTAAACGATGAAATTTGTCGAACGAGGAAATTTATAAACGATGTTTATAGATGATGAAATTTGCAACGATGAAATATATCGACGATGGAATTCATGAACGAGGTTTATAGACGATGAAATTTGTCGAGGTTGCTGTTCATTGTTGCGATTGGTCCACGTAAAGAAAAATAATACTAATGATGCCATTAACAGTTGAAAAGCACATTATGAATGACAATATTTATGATATTTAAACAAAATTCGACTTTGACCACCAGACAATCCACACCTTAAAACGGTATAAGTACTTAACTTAAAAATATTTTGCTTTACAATAGTCTTTTCTATCAATTTATTAATAAGTCCATTGATCCATCTGGTCGCACTTTTTCTAGAAATTACAAGTTTTTTCAGAATTAGCCCTTAGCTAATTAACGCAAAACACAAGTAAGTAAGATTGTCTGGCCATAAGTATTCGTAACACACTACGATTAAGCGAATGTAATTCTTTTTTGTCCCACGATTGAAAAGAAAAAAACCATAAAGTTTCACCCAACCAACGATAAAAACTGATGATAATTTCGCCCAACGATAAAAACCTGAAATAATACATAAGATTATTTCACGTTTATTATGTTATTATTTTATTCAATTTATTTATAATATTCCATATTACAGGTAACACTAAAATCACTATCAATACTTCACTTACCCCTTAAGAGTTCTATGAGATATAGAAGGGGTTGTGAAGCAATGTTCAGACAGGTGTATCGGTAGTTTGCGGCTGTAAACACGAAAAGATTGCTTTATAGCTAACTAACTTTATATGCTTATAATATTAGAGATTCAAGATTTCCTTATAATTAATAAAACAGCTTAGATACTGACCTGGTATACTTCCAGGGCAGAGTTACATCAAAAGTAAATTTATCATTCACCGAATGTTTTTAAAGTTTTAAGTCTAATAACTTTGATTTTAACAAATATTCATTTCATTCAATAAATATAATACTGAAAAAAACACAACTTAATGAAAAATCTAAAGAAAACCATACCAAGTAATATAATATAAATTATATACTCCTATAAAAATATACTGATAGTAACATAAATATTCGATTCCAGTATAAGTCCAAAACAAGATAAATCGCAGTTTATCTTTTTCCGATTCTGATTCGTAAACAAAAAGGGAGGAGAACATGAAGGAAAACAGCCACCTTCACATCCCTCCTCACTAAAATTGAACCCACCCCAATTAATACATGTTCGAAACCCAAAACTAACATGAAATGGAGCATATGTACATAATTTAAATCCTCTACGCGCTTTACGTGAACCAATCAATCAATCCTTAAAGCTACAAAAATACTATCATTTATTTCATAGAAAAATAAGAAAACATCTTTCTTTATGTAATACTTAAACTACAATAATACTAATACATCATTTTAATGTTCAATTTTTCATTAACAATAAAGTGACAAATTTAGCAGTTACTATTTTCCATTATAAAAATACAAATCAAATAATAATTTTACTTTTACAAAAACAAATCATAATATTCTTTCTTCCTCAGGAAAACAGTATACATACTATAGTCAATGGCAATAGTTTTATTAATCAATGCAATCTTACCAAAGAAGAGAGTCTTCGAGAAGTACCTCTCTCCTCTTGTATTAATGCAGCTTTATTGTGTCATTAAAATCTTTTTTGATTTCCGCTAGCTCAGTCCATTTGATCATATAGTTTTTCAGTACTGGCGCGAATAGTTTCTTTTACATAGGGGTCCAATGAAGACCCATGATTGAATCTAGGAGGAGGAACATTTACCAGCAAAGGACTAACAGTAGGAACTGAGGGAGGTACACTATAGTGCAAAGAAGAATCGCTCCTGCGATTAGATGAGTTAGGAGCAGTTTGAACATTTTGATAAGAAACAGAGTTTACATTTTGATCAAACAAAGCTCGATGATCAGGCGTATGAGAAATTGTAGATGGACCAGGATCCGACACTACCATGGGTGAAGACTGTGGTCGTATAGCCCCCTGTAGTATTCTTTCCGTTGCATCCAGTTGAGTTTCAGATGATGTGGACGACACAGATCCACTACCGTCCCGTCGGTTTCGTACAGGTCCATATGATATGCGGGTTTGGATGGGGCGACGACTCACGAAAACATGTTGGTATTTCTGCATGAAAGCTTCCAAAAATCTTTTGTGTGGATGCAAGCCATCGGGTACAAGAGGTGATTGAAGATGAAGGCTACGTTTAGCCATGTATCGTCTGTGAGGTGCATTATTAGGATCCATTCTAAGCACTTCCGTATAATGATAATCCAGAATCTCGTTCCCTACGAGAACTTGTTTATGTGACCATTGATAGTCATCGGTGTTTAAGAGTTCAAATCTTTGGACTGTCGTTATGGCATGAGCACGCAACCTTTCTGGGTTCAAATCAGGATGATTTCTACAAAAATGCTCGTAATCAGGTCCCCATTCTCTGATGATTCTCTTCTTGTTGAATTCATACATATCCTGTATAGGAGAGATCATTAGAAATATTTGTACTCTGGGGTTGATTTCCTTGGCTATGATCGTTATTTCTTCCATTATACGGGGTACTTCTTCAATGGAGAAATTAGTTATTGGTGCGAATACGGTTGTTGCTTTTCCATTTTCATGTCTTATCAGCTGACGTTGCCATGCCATGGGGACGAGGGACCAAATGATCAGAAAATCGACGTCCGAGGACATAACATCTTGTACTCGGCTTGCACATCCCGAAATGTGCCTACCATTATTAAAATCTGCTCTTACTTGTATTTGGAATTGTCTTGCGAGGTAGCGTTTTTGATTTCTAAAAAGTGCAACCGTAGAGGCTCCGACGAGCATAAGCAAAGGCATTTTCTTTGTTTTTCTATATGGACTACGAAATCGATATTCAAACTTTTTCAGTTATCGTTTTGGACTAGGAAATCGAACTTTACCGTTTTCTTTGACCATACACTCACACTCAGTTGTGATAACAAATCTTTTATAATGAATAAAAAAAAAAGAAGGGGGAATGCGTGGTCGTCTATCGATCATAACTCAGTGAAAAAAAAGAAAAAAAATCGATTAGTGAATGAATTAGTGTGGTAATCATGGTGGACAACAAGTGTTCACCACGATTACCAAAAGTATCAGATATCAAAGATATCAGATAGTATCAATTAGTATTGGAAATTTAGATATTTTATCAAATCATTAATTCATTTAGCTCATAAACAGAAAATAGCACCATTATATCTAACTAACTAATCTAATAAAAGCATTTTAATCAGACACAAAGTGCTGAATGCCTTGTAGTGTCACTCACTCAGTGGCACTAGAATTAGCTAAACTATTAGTCTTACTTAAAATTACGGTTTTCCCACCCCCCAATTTATCAGATATTAGAGGATAGTCAATTGTGAACGGAAAGAAAAGGAAAGCAAGAGATCAAGGAAGGATAGTTAACAGAGGGACAAAGATCCAACATCTGGATATACGATTATGGGAAGGGGAGAAAAAAAAAATCAAAAAAAAATTTTTATGTTCTTCACCAGAATTCGAAGATGTACTCAGGTTTTTATCTCAATTAATTCTCGGTTTTCATCAAGTAATTATAATGTATGCCTCCAAGGCATTGGAGATAACATGGTACATTTGTAAATTGAGCACCATAGATTATCGGTTTGTCGTGAATGTAGAATACATGCACAGGAGTTCTCTGCAACTCCGTGAAGGCGGTGATGACCTCAGGGATAGGGACTTGTCCGGGAAACTGTAAAAGTCTAAGTTGTTTCTTCGATTGTTTCCCTTGCAATTTATATTTGGACGAATGTTGCAACAACTCCTTAGAAATATGTTCTCGTATTTCCAAATGTCTACTAAAGTTATTATAAAGAAACATTGAGAGACACTTATAAAGAGAATCCCCTCCTCCTGGTACTTCAATTAAAGTATACCCAGGGGGAATGAATTCAATGGACGGTCCTATAAAATTATGTTCTAAGTCTTCTTCGGCTACCGGAGAACGGGAAAGGGCATCTGCCACCACGTTTTGAGAACCAGATACATGTCTAATATCAAAATCATACTCATATAACTCTTCCATTGTGCGGGCCAATCTTCCGTCTATGAGACTCATATTTTGGAGATAAATGAGGGGCATATGGTCGGTGTGGATGATGAACTTGACACCTCTGAGAAATGGCCGCAACGACTTCACCGCCCAACGCAACGCTGTTAACTCTTTATCAATAACCCCATAATTTCGCTGAGCTCCATTAAAGGTCATTGAAATGTACGCGATGGGCTTGCGTTCGTTGTTTTGGAGTTGTGACAAGCATGCCCCTGCACCAAAATCGGAAGCATCCACATGTAGTTCTAGTGGGGACACTCCAGGACTATAATCGGGGAACCCCAATACACAGGGATTTGTTAGGGCCTGCTTTAACTGGTCAAAAGCACTTTGACATTCAGGAGTCCATTGGATCGTCTTACCTCCTGTCTGGCAAGATAAAGGCTTGCTTAGTTGAGAACAATGTGGGATGTGCCGACGGTAGAAATTTACCATCCCAAGGAACTGTCGAAGGTGTTTTACAGTAGTTGGAACTGGAAAATTTAGAACTCCCTGTACGTTCTTCTGGAGAGGTAAAATCCCATTATTAGAGATTTTGTGCCCCAGAAACTCAACTTCCGTCCGACAAAGGCGTGTCTTATTGGGCTTGAGTTTATATCCGTTTTTTGCCAAGGCCGCTAACACTTTTTTTAATATACGGAAGTGTTCCTCAACAGTTTTACTGAGGATGATGATGTCATCAATGTACACCATCACCTCCGACCATGGTATATCCTCCAAAGCGAGCATCATACCTCTTTGGAACGTGGCTGGCCCGTTTTTTACCCCGAAGGGCATCTTTAAGTACTCGTATTGTGCGAAGGGAGTCGAGAAAGCTGTTTTCTCCACACTATCAGGTTCCATGGCTACCTGATAATACCCACGGACAAGATCTATTGTCGTAAAGTATTTGTTCCCATTCATATTATATATATCATGTCCGTGAGATTAGGGAGAGGAAAGGAATCGGCTTTTGTTACGTCGTTTAATTTGCGATAGTCAATGCAAAGACGTAGCTTTCCATCAGGCTTTCTTATGGGGACCACGGGAGCAGAATAAGGGGATTTGCTCGGTCTGATAATGTCCTGTTCCAGTAATTCCTTGCACTGTTGTTCAATTTCCTGAGCCAGTGGCCCTTGGAATCTACGGACCGGTAGACGAACAGGACGAGTGTTTTCCACCTCAATAATGTGGGTTATATTGGTGGCTATTCCCACATCGTGGTCTCCGAAACTAAGGACAGGCTGAAATTGCAACAAAATCTTGAGTAGCTCTTGCTTTTGTGGTTCACTTATGGGAATTTCAGGGAAACAAAAGGCTTCGGTTAACTTATCTATTGTCCAGGTTTCTTCGTCGAGTCTATTAGTGTGTGATAGCAAGTCTAGTTTATGAACACTTATAGGAGGACAGTCCTCCTTCCGAAGAGAAAACAATTCACCCAACACTGTGTTTTTCCTAAAAAAAACCGGTCTATCAGAGGGGTTTAAAACCGCTATCTGGTCATCACAAGAAAAATCCAGGATCCCAGAAATAGGAAGAATGGACTTAATGGGCACTTCCCGGAATCCTACCATATCCAAGGGAACTTTCGAAATACCTTTCACCTTCACCATTTGACCGGAGAAAGGTGGAATATTGACGGAGGCAACTGTTATACACTTGTAAAAAGGTAACGAAAGGCTCAGATCTTTAGCTATTATTTTTATTTCGTTTGTTGATGATCGATGTAGTAAATTTCTTGTGGTGAGATCCGGAAGTAGGGCATTTTCACTTAATGCCACTGCCCCCAATACCAAGGGCGCAGGCATCATCTCACCCGGTACCACCAAAAAAAGAACGGGTTTCGTTAAGAACCCTGAGTCAGGGAAATATACTGGGGTTTCCAAATAATAATCAACAACCACTGTGTGATTTCTAACCAATCCACTGACAGCCCTTATACCAATATCGGAAGCGGGTCGCAATACTACTTCCTTCAAGTCGATTTTTAGCATATCGGTACCCACCAGACTAATCCCAGCTCCGCTATCGACCATACAACCATAGGATCCGGAACTATGAGGAGAAAATGAAACGACTACAATCAGTGGGTCGTTGTATGAGTACTCGATATTGGTGCGTACCGTCCGGAGGCGGCTGTCTAACAACTTTGTTTCGCTTTCAGCGGGCATCAGAGATTCGGAAACAGTCCGCTCCCTTTCTTTTACGACAGCATCACCCATTTGGTGAATGACAACAGTTGAGTCACTCACAGGATGTTTCTCCCCCAGGTGACTCACTTCCGGGGAGAACAACAATTTAAAGGTGGTGACAACGCGGCCTCTTCTACCCCCTTACACCGACCTTCATAATGTGATTTCTCACAGTAATCACAAGGATCCAAGAATTTCCTCTGAGGTCTTGGGGTATTCTCAGACCGCTGTTTTTCTGTGTCAGGCGAGTTTTTAAGAGTCGCTACGGTTTTAACGACACTAGGCCGTTGTTCATTTGGCAATCTCTCGGGCTCGGGAGAGTATTCCTTTTTCGGCGATGTACGAGATGGACATCTTATTCCGGGATGAGGACCCCGACAGAAAGGGCATGTCGTTTTACGTGTATTAGAAGGCGATGACGGAGATGATTTATAAGCACGGCATTCAGACTTGATATGACCCTTTTTCCTGCAATAGCTACAAATCCCAAGATATTTGTAGCAATCTTGCATTCGGTGTCCCTTAATCTCACAATATTCACAGACCACCAAAGTATTGCGGTCGGTTTTCTCAACATTAGAACTATTATTTCCAGGACTACGACGACGATTCCGCTGTCCATTAGAATTGTTCGGGGAACCAGAACGTTGATTCTGGTTCGACGAAGACCGATAGTAAGTGGTTTTCGGTTTAAATCGCTGCTGATCTCGACTCTTGACCACATCTGTCCACTGCGGATATACGGTACTGATTTGGATAACCAAATCAGTGCTTTCATTCAGATCTTCTTTTCTTTTTCCGTTACGACGTTTATGAGAGTGTGGTTTATCAACAACGTCCGCAGAAGAGTGCGAGATAGAGTTTGGAAACTCGTTATTTTCTGTTTCCAAAGAGTCAGCAAAGCTGACTATTTTGTCCCATGCAACTCTGCGATGTCCATCCAACTCTTTCATTTTGATGTATTGCCTGACTCCAGCTTCAATGTACGGAGGCAAACTACACAAAAAAGCAGTGCGTAGAGAATCGTGTTTACGCATATCGAGGCCTCGATATGCGCGTCTAGCCAGGCGTTCAAGACGCAGAGCATACATTCGGATCGGTTCGCCTGGTTCCCTATGAGCGGCGTGATACGCTTGAAGCTTGTATTCGTTTTTTCGCTTCTCCTCATCACGGAACCAAGTTACTAAAGTGTCTCTGACCGAGAAGTAATTACGGTCGTCTTTGGTAATTAGTTTATACAACTGTAGGAAGTGTCCCTCCAGCTGTCGTCCTAAGAGCCTCAACCATTGATGAGGACTCTTCGGGTAGTGAAGACTGCAGTAGTCTTCGAAGTCTTTGAGGTAGACTACAAGATCTTGGTCTGCCTCGTATTTATAACGACCGGGGTCGACGACCTTGAGCTTTTGTGAATTTTTAAGAAGCTGAGTTAATAGGACAATCGCTTCTTCTATCAAATCCAGTTTCTTTTTCATCTGAGGACCGGAATACAAGGTTACTTCATTGGTATTCGGCGGCGAATATCTTCTAATTTCTTCATCTTGTAGTAAGGGTTTATGTTCATGATGCTTTTGTCTGATAACAGCATTTCGTTCTCTAGAACGGGAACGGGAAGTTTTCGGTTGTCGTACCGCAAAGGTACCCATAACTTCTTCTTCTGTGAGCAAAGTTCTCTGCACAGGTAAAGCAGCTGCGATAGGTATATCATCAAGAGAAACGTCCCCATCATCAATGTCAGGGTTCGAATCTTCGTCATGAAATGAGTCCTCTTCATTAAATGACTCATCTCTTCGAAGATCAGTGTCTTGTTGAGATAAGATCTCTTCCTCCTTTCTTTTTTTTTTCCTTTTCACTAAGTTTTTTCTTCAACGCATCTGTAAGTTTAGGATCGGAAAACCATTCTTCTCCATCAAATGCTTTCCCACTTTCTCCTTTCCTTTGGTATTCTGCTTGTTAGTCTTTTCCTGCGGTTGTCTGCCCAAGTCTTAACTCGCGTCCAAAAATTTTGGATCTGCTCTTCTCTTTGACTGGCTGCATCTGTACCAGCACCACGGGAAGTTAAAGAGAGCTGAGGCTTAGGTTTAACACTCATATCTTTCTCGTTTACAGACATTTTCCCTCAACTGTATTGAAGTTCTTCAAACTTTAACTTATTACCTAACCTATTCTACTTACCTACCTAAAGTGAACGCGTGGACCAATACAATGAACATACTGACGATTTTGAAGAATAGAATGAATAGAATCGAATAGAACACTATACCGAACAATGAAAAAGTGGACTAGGTCACACTCAAGCGCGGCGGCTTATCGAACAGGAACTCAACAGAGTCCCTGTTCGGGCGCCAAATAAATTTAAAGTATTTATGTAGGGGAGAGGATGCACAGGGGTTTGACACTTTCTGAATAGAAATTGTTCAAACACCGGTAATGTGAATCCAATTCCCCTTAGGGTCAAATTTATTAATTTTTTTTATAATAGATGAAAGAAAAACTTACAATATTAAATACGATACTAGAATAACCTAAAAGTTTTAGTGGTAATATCGCATGTAAGTAAGTACAGTACCTGGAATGCAGAACAAATCTGCGTTGTCTCTTTTTGCTTCAATGACATCCCTGGTGCCGACCATCACAGAACAATTAAGCTTCAGCCAACTGGGGTTCTGGTTTCTCTCAAAACCATGTCCAAGAAGACCCTGCGAGCTCTGATCGATAAGACGGCGCGTCAAGGGAATGTGACTTAACTACTAATCAGGTATTAATTTGTTATCACAACCAAGTAAGGGGGGAGATAGTAAGACGACGTAAAAAAATGTAG
>JABUQX010032712.1:22500-30000 GCA_015478945.1 Trachelipus rathkii
ATATTTCCTTTTTCGTACTTTATAAAATATGTATTCTTTCTAAAGTAATTTTGATACCAATATTGTAATATTATTATTATTATATTAATTATTATTATTATTATTATTATTATTATTATTATTATTATTATTATTATTATTATTATTATTATTATTATTATTATTATTATTATTATTATTATTATTTTTTTTATTTTATTAAATAATAACTATTATATTATTATTATTATTATTATTATTATTATTATTATTATTATTATTTACTGTCCATATTATTTATGTATTTATTTATTATTATTATTATTATTATTATTATTATTACTGTTGTTGTTGCTATTATTATTTGTTTTCGAAAGTATATCAAGTTCTGTCGTCGTGTGTACTATATAAATATTCTGAAAGATATAAGTGCTGACTTTCATAGCTTTCCAAAGGAAATTTCCAAATTCTTTATAAAAGAAATCTCCCTTGTACTGGTTACCCTCTGAACTAGACCTTTATCCAACTGAATTAAAAATCGTCATATAGTAGTCCATGTTCCCAAAACTGTTGAGTCTCATTAGCTCTCGAAAACTTTTCGTCCTATCTCAATCCTTCATACAACTGGTAAAAATTCTTGAAACATTTGTGCACAATTTGGTTTTACTAAAACCCGAAACACAGAATATGTTCTAAACATCCTTACTGGGAATAAATACAAAGGACAAAACATAAGATAGACATAAAAACTATTGCAAATAAGATTTTACGAAAACGTTCGATGTGGTTCTGCATAACCTTCTCCATGGCAGTTTGGAAAGACTTGGTGTTACAGTGAATCACTAAATTAGTTTCAGTTATACTTATTCTGATCAATTACAATTCTCAAGAGGTGGTTCAAGGTTCTATTTTGGGGCCACTATTCTTTAGTATATATACAAAAGATCTTCATAATTTTCACAATTCCTCACATTCACAATATTCAAAAGAATTTGCAATCTTAATATTGGATATGCTAAATTCCAGGACTGTGGAGGAGGTAAATTTTCCGCGGACTCCAGCTCCGGCTCCGGCTCCGGCTCCGGCTCCGGCTCCGGCTTCAACATTTTAAATTTATGAGGTTCCGTTCTCAGCTTCGGCTATGAAACCATTTATTATATAGTAAAAATAATTATTTTTATTCCTAATTCGTCTAAGCCCTAAATTATATTTTTGGTCCGGCTCATCCCAAATTTTTTTTGGTTCTGGATTAACCCATAACCTTGCTGTCCAGAAGGTTCTCCCTCCGCAGCTCTACTGAACTCTAAAGTAAATAATGAACTAAACCACGTTGCAGCAAGAGCATAAGCAAACTGATTCTCACTAAATTTACGAAAATGGTTTTTGTTATTAGTAACAATTAGTTACTAACAACAATAAATTATAGTAACAACAAAAAACAGCAACAATAAAAACTTAGTAATACCAATAAATAATCCTGTTTAGCTTAACATTATAGCAAAATGTGAAATGCTAAATTGGTTAACTTCTGCAAAGAACAAAAGTCTTGTTAGCAAACTATCCTATGCAAATTATGCGTTCCTGAAAATAAAAAAAATGTTCCAAAATGCATTTTATAAAACCTTTATTACAGTCTTCTTTGTTCTCCCCTACTTCATTGTCTGTCAATATATGGTTGCGCTTGTAATTACCTCTGGCAATTGTGCAGTAAAAGATAATTCATGTATTATCAAGGTCTCGAAATAATTATAGAAATATAACCTCACTTTTCACTATCTTCTCTATAGTGAAACTTCAGGATATATTTACCTATCAAAATGAACAATCCCATCTTTAAAAGAAATAAATGGAACTGCAAAGGAAATTCTGACTAACATAATAGTGCAGAACCAAACTGTGAGAAAAATCAATGTCCAGAGTGCAAAATTCCTTACACTAGAACAGGGGATGCCAAAGTGTTCTATCTATCTATCTATCTATCTATCTATCTATCTATCTATCTATCTATCTATCTATCTATCTATCTATCTATCTATCTATCTTCTATCTATCCTATCTATCTATCTATCTATCTATCTATCTATCTATCTATCTATCTATCTATCTATCTATCTATCTATCGATCTATTTATCTATCTAGTCTATAATTACTATATATATATATATATATATAATATATATATATATATATATATATATATATATATATATATATATATATATATATATATATATATATTATTGTGGCCCACTCTCTTTCTCTCTCCCCTCTCTGTTGATTCTTCTCGCCTTGTTGTAGATGGCCCTCTGTTCATTGTCCTCTTCGTTCGCTGCTCGCCATCTTGTTAATAATTCTTGCTTCTTCACTCTTGCTTATGTGTAATGAGTATATTCTACCCGATTCCTGCAATTACCTTGTTTTGCTGAAAGAATTCCTCAAGTGCTTGTGCTTTATCTTACCACGTTCTTGGTAGTGATTTCAACTTATTTTCTACGTTACCTCCAGTGACTCTCAATTTGTTCCTGCTAAGCTTAGGATTTGCTGAGACGTGTGCAACCAGTTTTATTGATCCTTCAATTGTAAATTGTTACTACATCTTATGTAGGATCCTCTGCTCCAGCTGCAGCCAGGCATCCTACAAGTGGTGACCTCTTCGCTCGAACACCTTCTTCAGCTCTCGAGACGCCCCCTCTGGCAACCCACCGACTTCAGGAGGTTTCAGCAGAAGTTCACTGTCCAGCTCGTGATCTTCAGGATGTTATTTTTCCTTGAAGAAGATATTTTTCATACAATTTTAATACTAAATTTTTACAATTTCCTATATATAATAATTTTTATTATTTAATCATTCTAGGGGGTCTGCCCAAAAGTAAGAGGCAGATTTTGAGGTGCTGTTTCCTCCCCCACGATTGTAATCTTTTTTTTTTTTTTTTTTTTTTTTGGGGGGGGAGGTCTTTCTGGCCCTGCGTTTTCCTTTAGATTTAAGTCATTATTTTAATTATAAGTGCCTTTTTTTTAGTATTAAGTATTTTTCATCGTAAATTTTTCATACCCTAGCTAGTAGGCAATATTTTTATAAGTGCCTTTTTTTTAGTATTAAGTATTTTTCATCGTAAATTTTTCATACCCTAGCTAGTTAGGCAGATTTGTGGCAGTGCTCCCCTGCCAATTCTTTTTACAATTTTTTACAATTTTTACAGTTTTTTTTGCTTGCATTTCGCATAATTATGTCTCCTCCTACCTCTGATAACATTGCTCAAAATCTAAATTTCACATCAACTCCAACTTGAACTCCAAAACGTCCAACCACTTTCAACGCCAAATATATCGATAATGATTTGGACTTGACGTTCACATTGCTCGAATTGCAGTTGGAGGGTACCTCTTAGACGGAACGTCTTCGTGCTTTGTTGGGAATCCTACCTGTAAAAGTACTCTAATGTCTCAAAGATATATTACCCCAACTCCACTCCAACAACCAGCCCTACCATGATTTAAAAAATGAACTTTTAGCTATACTAGGCTTGACGGACGCGGATAAAATTAGACAACTCCTTAGAAACGACACCCTCGAAGACAGGTTCCCTTCTGTCTTGTTGACTGACATGCTTGGTCTTTTAGAAGATCCCCCTGTCGGTAATTGTGTTAACATGGTACGGCAGTCATTTTTACAGAAACTGCCAACTGAAATTCAATTCCAGCTAGCTACGGCTGACCCGAACTGTAAACTGCACAAGCTCGCTGCACTGACAGATCCTGTGGTCAAAGCTCAGCCTCTTACGACCCAGACTCCACCCACCTCTGTTTCGTACGTCTTCACCTTGTCGCCAGGTACCGGGTCACAACTCCCTACCCCCATTCCGCAGGCGCAAGGTATCGCTAATATAATCAGTCATCCTTCTATTAATACCTCTGTGCTGAAGACTCGCATAGCAACCCTCGAGGATGTAATTTTTGATCTTTCAAATCGCCTCTGTGCTATGGAGGCTCGTCCCGCATATTTTCAACCCTATACTCCTACTCCTGATCCTTCCTACTCTCACTATCCCCCACCTTCTTCTTCTTCTTCTTATGCTCCTTACCCCTGTTCACCTTCCAGCAGCATCGTTCTTTTCGACATTCTCCAACTCCTCACCACCAATCATTCGCTTCTCAGCAACAGCTCCACCAACCTTCACCGTCTTCTCAAAGTTTTTTCGTACCTCCTTTGCATAACCAACAAGGAGTGTGTCGTAATCATCAGAGGTGGGGTGAACAAACACGCACATGTCTGAAACCCTGTGCTTACCAGTTAAACCCCAATGACACACCATAAAGTCGCACGGTGTGGTAAATCCTGCGTTCCTTCTTTTTTGTGTACAAAACTCTTCCACTGACTTGTTCTTTTTGATCGACACCGGATCCTGCTTTTTGGTTTTGCCCCGTTCATTTCTGCAGAAGAACCGTGCCGCTGAACCCTTAGTTTCATTCAGGCTGCTAACTGTTCCATTATTAACACCTATGCACCAAACAGCTTCATCTTACCCTCTCCTTCCACCGGGACTTTTTCTGGAACTTTGCTGTTGCCGAAGTGATTCTTCCTATTATAGGCACCGACTTTCTCTCACACTTTCACATCCTTGTTGATCTTCATCACAACCGCTAGATTGATTATGAGACTCAGTTCTCCTCCGTCTGTATCCGTGCCACTTCTTCTATCAACGGTATCCACCTCCCTTAAGGTAACAACCCTTTCGAATCCCTTCTGTCTTCCGATTTTCCCGACCTTGTCTCTCCCATCTCGACCTTCCCGGAGGTTAAACACAACGTCGTTCATCATATTGAGACGAATAACAGACCGCCTTTCTCCCATGCACGTCGTCTTGCCCCTGATAAACTTCAAGCTGCTAAGCAGGAATTCAATACCCTCCTTCAACAAGGCATCATCCGTCCTTCCAAGTCTGACTATGCCTCCCCTCTCCACCTTTTCCTTAAACTAAATGGCTAATACCGCCCGACGGGCGACTACAGATGTCTCAACGCCATGACTCATCCAGATAGGTATCCTGTTACCCATATACAGGACTTCACCGCCAATCTATCTGGATGCATCATCTTTTCTAAGATCGACCTTGTGAAGGACTTTTACCAAATTCCTGTCCATCCAGCAGACGTCCACAAAACTACTGTTATAACTAGGGTTGGGAAAAAAACCATGTTTTTTTTATAAAAACCAAAAACCATTGTTTTTTTTAAATAAACCAAATAAACCAATGTTTTTTTGGTTTTTATGGGTTTTTATGCTATTTTGATGGTTTTAATGTAGTTTTTAATGGTTTTAATAGATTTTAAAGGCAAAAATCACTACTGGAAACTGTTATACACATGTGCTAACACATATTTTAAAATTCCTTAATAAATTTCTTTAGATTCTTAAATTTCAAATTTTCTTCATAACTGTAAACTGGTATAAAATTATTATTATATTTTGAGTTTTACATAAACTCATAAAGTAAAAAATAAGAGGGTATATTATAATATATAAACTCTATCTGAAAAAAGGTTATACTTTATTATTTTACCAAAAAAAAAATAGAATAAAGAAAAGTTTATTCAAATTAACCTATAAATGATACAAACAAATCTTATTATAAATATATATAAATAAATTTATATATATATATATATATATATAATATATATATATATATATATATATATATATATATATATATATATATATATATATATATATATATATATATATATATATATATATATATATATATAGAGAGAGAGAGAGAGAGAGAGAGAGAGAGAGAGAGATCTTTCAATAAATATTAAAAGTGAAATTCCCTTAAAGGATTTTATACAAAAAAGCTAATTTCCCTGCTTTAGCTGTTCCTAACCTATTTCTACGCTGTTGCATTACTAAGTCCGAAAGTTGAAAATACCTTTCAACATTAGCATTTGATGAAGTTGCTGACAGTATGCTTACTATTTTATATATAACTTTCTCTCTATCTAATTTTCTTTGAGATCTGTACCAAGATGAAGGAGTCAATGCTGACAACAGAGACTCATCAAATAGGTAACTTTTATGAAATGGAGGAGAATTTGCTCTTTAAATTCATTACAAATGTAATTAATTAGATACTATTCGTCCTTTAAATTTATTGTTTTGAATATCATCCAACCAAAGTACTGCGCTCCGAATTACTTGGGTTAAAAATATACGCCAATAAGTGAGCTTGTTACTGCCTGATGATACCTCCTTTTTACTTTTGCTAAATCTTGTCTGTTGAGTGGTGGATTAAGCTGTTCTAGCTCCATGTTAATATTTTTCCAAATATAAACAGCATCACTTAGTTTATAGTCATTGCCTTCTAGCTTGGTTAATGCTGTGGCCACACACTCCACACATGAGTTTTATTATAAACTTTTGAAATGTGGCATCGATGGGTAGAAAATGAATTCCCAAGAGTTCGAAAAAAGAATCATGTTTTAAACATGTTAAATTTACAAATATATATATATATATATATATATATATATATATATATATATATATATATATATATATAGTAGTAAATATAGTATATATATATATATATATATATAAAAGAGTATATATTATGTTAAATATATATATATATATATATATATATATATATATATATATATTATAATCATTCTCACCATAATATAAAATCAGCAGAAAATTTTTATTGCCTTTCAGTTACTCTTCAATTGAAAAATTGAGAAAACCATATCAACATGCTAAAGAAAACCATTAATATATATATTTTTTAAATATTTTATGCATGTTTTTTTTATGGTTTAAACCATTGGTTTTTTTATGTGGTTTAAACCATGGTTTAAACCAATGGTTTAAACCAAATGGTTTAAACCATCCCACCCTAGTTATAACCCCATTCGGTCTCTTTGAATTTTTACGTACCTCCTTCGGTCTGCGGAACGCTGCGCAGTCGTTCCAACGTTTCATCGATTCCATCCTCAGTGGCTTACCCTTTGTTTTCGCTTACATCGATGACCTGCTCATCGCCAGCTCCTACCCCGAAGAGCATCTTTCTCACCTCCGCCAAGGGTTCACAATTTAAGGGAAATATATATGGCATACGTGTCAATACTTTGAAATGAGTGTTCGGTGTCTCTTCCCTAACCTTCCTTGGGCACACCATCTCTTCCGAGGGCATCCGTCCCCTCGATGACTACTACTCGATTATTATTATTATTATTATTATTATTATGATATTATTATTATTATTATTATTATTATTATTATTATTATTATTATTATTATTATTATTATTATTATTATTATTATTATTATTATTATTATTATTATTGTAATTTCAAATGTACTACATTTATAAACATTTTTTTCCGCTGATTAAAATTTTTTTGATGACAAAAGAGCTTTCTATCAATATTTTCTGGAAGGCTGGTAATAAATTTATTAATTAAATAAGAGTCCAACTACTATTTTAATTTCTAAAGCAAACTCGCGCATCTTCTTT
>JABUQX010032712.1:35000-47500 GCA_015478945.1 Trachelipus rathkii
CACAATTAAATTTTCATCTAAAAATAATTATATTTTAGTGCTGCTGCTCTGGCACCTGAAATGTTATAAAAATGACTTAAATGTCGAAATTTCCACACCACTACATAGCGTATAATGATAGCTATGCTTTGAACTGGTATCCTAAAGTAAGCATAATCCACAAAGGTACACCTAATAATTACTCCAAAGGTGCCTTTCTCATTTCAGACTTTGTTGATTTTGGAAACACAACTCTGTGCTTTTCTACGATCTGCAAGATATACTGCAGCTACTCTTCATTTTTTTGTAAGATGGGTGGTAAAGGACTGTAATAAAGCAACAGCCCTTTCAGCATTATCATTAACAACATTCATTTTTTTCTACATAATTTTTTGCCTTAATGTATTCATCATTTTTACTCCATTCTGAAGGATCGGATTGAAGAAATGATGTTGGGAGTGACAACTTCTCGAAGAAAAGTTTGCTTTTTGAGGTAATGAAACTTGCCAGTGTGTGTTCTGAAACAACATTATCAGTATAATCAAGACTTATTCTGTTGGAAGGCCTTTCCACAGCTGACTTATCTAAAGCTTGAACCATTTGCAGCTTCATATCATTATTGACTTCATCATCAAAGAATGCGAGAGGCACCAGCTCCTCGTTCAGGTACCACAAGTGCCGACAGAGAGCTTTTGCAGCAACTGCAGATACGTCTTTTTCGTCATAATCCTTAAGTTTCTGGAGAAATTGCAGGTCAGTTCTTGGTGATTTTGGCGCACTAGGTGCTGCAAACCAATTGCGCACATAGAAGATGACTGCAAACCGAACAAATTTTTCAAGTCCAGTGAGTTCTCTTCTAGTCATTTTGATTTGACTCTGAAATAGTATCATTTTTTATGGCATATAAAACTCGTGACATCCATCTTGCTCGATGTATGGCACCTGGTTTCACAAAATAAACTCCTTTATGAGGAACGTCTCCAAGAATTATAATAGTCAACTCCAAAAGTTCAGCATAATCTTTTCTTGGATGCATTTTCTTCAATTCCTGTTTGTAGAATGCAACAATTGCCTCTTTCTCTGGAATGCTTGATTTGGTAGTCTGATAATTGTCTTTGGTTTGTTGTTTCCCAACTGGTCTAAATTGTCAAACAGTTGTGTCTCTGGTTCAGCAAGTGCTCCAAGGCAATTCTGTCAAATACATCCTAAATTGTTATTTCAAATGATGTCGAGAGGCTGCTGAAGCTTACATGTAGCCCAAGCTTGGATTCTACTATATGCAGGCTCCTGCTTATTACCAGTATTACACAGTGGTGTCAAACACCATGGCCTGTATATTACTTTTCGAAGTTCCAATCTTCCAGTAGTGATATGCAGACATACATTGTCACGACGACCTGACCGACCTTTTTGACCTTTTTGACCGCGACCTTTTTACCTGACCCCACCCTGACCTTGACCTTTTTTAGCCTTCACCTTTTTGGCCTTGACTTTTCGTCCAATCCTTTGGTCTTCCATGGGTCATTTTTATCCCGGTGATTTTTTTGGCAACCCTAATTTTTGGCAACCTACTTTTTCATAACTTTAAGGTTAAAGCAAACGGTCGGTGTTTAGCACTGCTGTACGTACCTGACCCTACTCTTTTTCTTGACCAACCATTTGCCCTCCAAGGGTCACGTCTTGGTCACCTGGCCTTTTGGCTGTCTTTAGCTTAAATCATTTTTTGATGCCTTTAGTCTTCTTTGTCTTGACCTTTTCTCCTAAGCGTATGCCAGGATACCATGGTCATTTTTTGACCCACGGTAATTTTTGGTCTTCCTTTAGGGGCTTAGCCCTTTTTGTCTTTACCTTGTTTGACCGTGATATTTCGGCCTTGACCTGCCGAGATACTCATGGGTCGTAGCCTTGGCCCACTTCACCTTGCCCACTGTGGCCCACCTGTCACATATTTCTGTTCTAACTGAATTGTATGTAGGACTGAATTTAATTGAATTATTCAACACACACACATTGTTATACACATACATTATATATTTCATTTGTGACACACACAGATTTATTTTCACATACTTAGATTTACTTTACACTCACACAGATTTACTTACACTCACACAGATTTACTTACACTTATAATAATATTAATCACTATGATCATTTACATTGGCACATATACTGCAAAGAGCTGCACTTATATTAATATTGGCTGTACAAACACACTACCAACCTTTGGTCTTCCATGGTTCAATTTTTATGACTCAGCATTATTGATGACTCATCTTTGATGACGTCATCTTTAGCGGTTCATCTTTGATAAGTTTATATTTGTTTTTGTTCATTCGATAATTCTAACCTCGTAAGAAGCGATCTAGTGATGTTCTATTAGGTGTTCGCTGAGTATTCTATGAGTGCTCAGAGTGCCAGGTGAAAGTTTGTAGTATGTTGTGTGAGTGCTAGTTGAGTTAACAGCGCCAATGAGTGCTATGAGCGCTGGCATAGTGCCAACGAGTGCCACATAGTGCCAACTGAGTGCCACTTTTTCAAGCCTTTTCTAGCCTCCTTTGAGCCTAGAATACCCAATATAGGTATCTACCCCTAGGTAATAAGGCATGAGGAATCGATTGGTGTATATTACAAGCTGCTAGGATGCTTCCTGCTATGAGTTAGTATTTTTCTAACACTTATAGCATGACAGAATATATATCTAAAGAGTTACACATTTGAGACAGTGACCGCAAACGTTTCAGAGTCCACGTCGCAGGTGAGCCCCGCCGCGAAACCGCCGCGTGCGCCCGTATTACTTTCCGCCGCGTGCGTCGCCAGGCGCAATATTTCGCGTACCTGCTCGCCGTGCGTCCGCAGACGCAATATTACCGCGCGAACGAAAAATATGATATCAATGTAAACTATTCAAAGAATTTCTTTTCAAATATACTATGAGTCATTCATTTTTACTACAATTGTACGAAATTTTATTAAAAACATATATATACTTTACATATTTTAAAGCAGTAAATCAGTAAATCAATAGAGGTGTTGTTACCTAACACCCAAGGGATTAGTATGCTTTTGTTTTACTGCTTTTGCACTGCTTTAACTGTTTTACTGCTTTAACTCATATGTTTTACTGCTTTAACTCATATATTTATTAACATTACATACCTTAAAGCAGTAAATCAGTAAATCAATAGAGGTGTTACCTAACACCCAAGGGATTAGTATGCTTTTGTTTTACTGCTTTACTGCTTTAACTCATGTTTTACTGCTTTAACTCACATGTTTTACTGCTTTAACTCATATGCTTTACTGCTTTAACTCATATATTTATTAACATTATGTTTTCTTTTATATTTTTTATTTTGTTTTAATACTTTTTATTTATTATTTTATTATTATTTTATTATTATTTTATTATTTAAAAATTGTAATGTAAGAAAAACACACGCAGTGTCTGATATATAAACATTTTATTTTAATAAAATTGTACGAAATTTTATTAAAAACATATACTTTACATACCTTAAAGCAGTTAATTAATCTCATTATTCATTATTCACTTAACGAGTATGGATGTGGAGAAATTTACGTTCCGAAGTCCGGCTACATGTCTTGTAGCTGGGCCGACAGGCTGTGGTAAAACCTTTCTATTATTAAATATTTTAAAGGAAATGGAGATTTTTGAGCAACCCTCTGTAAAAATAATATGGTGTTATAATGTTTATCAGGAAAAATTTAAAGAATATAAAGATGTGATTCAATTTCATGAAGGCATATACGATATTAGATCATTGGATAATATACATGGACATAAAATTATTGTATTAGATGATTTAATGCACAAATTGAATTTGGAAATAGCAGAAGCGTTCACAGTTTATTCTCACCATCTAAATATCTCTGTGTTTTTCATAACACAGAATATTTTTCATCAAAGCAAGCATATGCGAAGTGTTTCTTTAAACACACAGTATTTACTGTTGTTTGGCCAGAGAAGAGACATGAGTCAAATTAATGTTTGGAAACTCAAATGTTTCCCCTTCAAAGGAAAGAGTTCTTAAAAGTATATAAAGAGGTTACTTCGATCCCACACGGTTATTTGGATGTGCGAACTTCACCTCAAAAACATGCACAGAGTGTTGCTCCGTACTAACATTCCCAGCCCTATGAGATAGAAACTGTATACATACCTGAATAATGAGTGCTCTAGTTGCAAAGTATTTACCTCTTATAAAAAATTTAAAAAGCTGAAACCATCTGAAAAACGTAAACTAATTAGTGAGGATGAGAAATTCATCCAGTGTGTATGTGAAGTCTGTTTAAATCTTATAAAAGGAAATGTTCCTTTAAACAGGCCTCAAGCTTCGTCGTTATAGAAACATCATTAAAAAACTCTCCCTCAACATTAAAAATCTGAAAAATAAAAAGAAGTTACTACAGCGAGGAGGAGGGGTATTCCTGCCATTACTCTTCTCCGTTATAGCTCCACTGATAACTAAGTGGTTGTCCCCATGATGAAGAAGGTTGCTGTACTTCCATATAATGAGTATGAGAAAATGAAGTATAATAATACAGCATCTGTACAGAATTCAGTTCCTCAGATTCAGCATTCACAACCTCTATATGAACAGTTATTACCACGCACTGTGCAAAATCCACAGTCGCAGATTCATCATTCACAACCCCAATATATGCAGATATTACCCCACAATGCATTGGCATTACAGCCTCTTTCACTTCAACAACAACAGTTGCACCAACAGAATCCTTATGTTGTGAACGGATCATTATCTTTGCAGCAACCTCAACCTCCCAGCTTATATGATCCTAAAGTTGAACAGATAACCAATTACGAGAAAGAAGTGTACAGGATACTAAATTCAGACATTAACATCCATGAGAAACGCATCTTATACCAAGATGCCATACAAAAATTGATAGATCTTAAAGACTTGCATCTACATCCACCATTACGTAAACCGCTACCCGATGATGTAGATATACCTAATGAAGTAAAACTTGAAGTGAAAAATGAAGATAAATTTAAAAATATCCTAGAGGAGAGCTTACCTATTAGAGTACGTAAATCAGGAATAGCTTTATATAATATTTTAAAAGAACAATTATCTTTGAATGAAGCAGGGCAGATCGTAATTGATGATGAAATAGTTAAAGGATCAAATATTGTGGATTTGATAGCTGATCTCTCACGTAACTGGAAGAAAGGTCCTGTAAAAGGATGGAATGAGATCAAACAAGAACTTCAGACTATTAATTTTCCCAGAACTTTAATCTTAAATACACAACGATTAGCAGATTTGGATAATATCCCCGTTACGCCAAGACCTGATTCAAGTCCCTCTGGTACTTCTTACGCTTCAGATAAATTTAAACGTGTTACCAGAGGCCGAATAAGAAAAACTTATAATAAACCTATTTGGATTAAATCGTAATTATGTATTATCATATATTTATTTAGTTGTAATGCTTGTATATAAATAAATGTTATTTTAAACCTTTTTCTTTATCCCTTTTATTTTTATATCATATTTTTGAATAAATATATATATATATATATATATATATATATATATATATATATATATATATATATATATATATATATATATATATATATATATATATATATATATATATATATATATTTTATATATGTGTTTGTAATAAAAATAATATAGGTGAAAAAGAAGATGGTGTATTATTTTCAAATTGAGGGAACCAAATAGTTTTTGGGGTTTCTAAATTAGAATTGAGAAAAAAGAGTTAAAAGCATATTTAGAGGGCGAAGAGGCATTTACTCTACATAAACCTGTAAGAAAAAAATTTCCTACACGGAAAACCATATCTCCACAGCTCGACAGTGTATGGCAATTAGATTTATCCGAAATGATTAAATATAGCTCTTATAATGAAGGATTTCAATACATACTTTTTACTATTGACGTATACTCTAGATACTTGTGGTTGAAGCCCTTAAAAGATAAAAGATCAGTCACAGTTGCCACTGCAGTACTTGAAATTATAGAGGATGAGAGGAGAACACCTAAATCATTCTGGACAGATTCAGGAATGGAATTCAAGGGGCGAGAGTTTCAGGAGCTGCTCTGGGAGTATGGTATAAGCTATTACAATACATTTTCCGTAAACAAAGCAATAGTTGAAAGAGTCCAACGTACTATTAAAGAACGCATGCATAGGTATTTTACTAAAATGAACACTTTTAAATATATTGATATACTGAACGATCTAGCTTATTCTTATAACAGATCTTACCATAGAACTATAAAGACAACGCCTTTAGAAATGTCAAAAACTAGAGGGCGTAGAACACATATGGGTGAAAAAGAAAACAAAATAAAAGATAATTCAGGAATAAAGGTAAACGATTATGTAAGAGTATCTCGAACAGAAGCAAGATTCAGAAAGGGGTATGAAGCCGGATGGTCTACGGAAGTTTTTAAAGTTCACAATATACGTCCACTCCGCAGTGATAGTTTAAAGTTATATTATCTGAAAGATTTAAATGGTGATAAAAGGGGGATTTTATAAACAAGAAATACAAAAAGTAAGGTTCAATCCTGCAACTCACGAATATAAAATTGAAAAGATATTAGCTACGAGAGTAAAGGAAAAAATAAAGCGTCATTGCAGAAATGGAGGGGATATCCTGCTAAGTTTAATACTTATATAAAAGCAAGTGAAGTTAAGAATCATTAACCAGTTGTCATTATAATCATGGAGAGTGTAGATCACTTTTATTTAACCTGCCGTCTTCAGCCTCCTTGGATTTACATCCTGATAATAAACTCTCGGATTTTACAACTGTGTTAATGAATCCTTTACAGCTTAAAAGAGAGGAATACGAAGTAGGATTATGTGAAATGATATTAAATACGGACATAGAAAATTTACCTCACAATCTATTCTGGATGGGGGTGTACAGAAGTGTAGAATGTGTTGAAACTATATTACAAGTGGAAGATACTCGTTATCTGAAAAGGACTACAATTGCCAAAAAGCTGAATACGACAACATTTGCTACAAAAGAATACTTCGTTGAAGAATTTACTTTGCGGAGGTCATATTTTAAATCGGTGCCTGCTATTTTTAGTCATTTAAACGTTCTCTTTGATATGAGTATTATGTGTAAGGACTTGGTATACAAAACTGAAATGCGTACCTATGAAGATAAAGTAATAATATCTTTAAGCTCAAAAGTAAGTGTAAACCTACGAGACCGTGACATGTTTTTTCTCGAACGATCAAAATGGCAGCGTAAACATATTCGTAGACGTGATGCTGAGTTGGATATACTTCATGATATCCCTACTATGTTGAAGAGGGTTATACTATCATTTCTAAAGGCGTTGTCTTTATAGTTCTATGGTAAGATCTGTTATAAGAATAAGCTAGATCGTCCAGTATATCAATATATTTAAAAGTATTCATTTTAGTAAAGTACCTATGCATGCGTTCTTTAATAGTACGTTGGACTCTTTCAACTATTGCCGCTTTGTTTACGGAAAATGTATTGTAATAGCTTATACCATACTCCCAAGTCAGCTCTTGAAACTCTCGACCCTTGAATTCCATTCCTGAATCTGTCCAGAATGATTTAGGTGTTCTCCTCTCATCCTCTATAATTTCAAGTACTGCAGTGGCAACTGTGACTGATCTTTTATCTTTTAAGGGCTTCAACCACAAGTATCTAGAGTATACGTCAATAGTAAAAAGTATGTATTGAAATCCTTCATTATAAGAGCTATATTTAATCATTTCGGATAAATCTAATTGCCATACACTGTCGAGCTGTGGAGATATGGTTTTCCGTGTAGGAAATTTTTCTTCACCCTCTAAATATGCTTTTAACTCTTTTTTCTCAATATTAGGATACCTTAAAGCAAACCTGGTGAAACCCCCAAAACTATTTGGTTCCCTCAGATTGAAGTAATACTTATCAACTACCTCCTTTGCCTCCATGTTGTATACTGACGCTTATGTATGTGCGTTATACACACATATATAATATATATATATATATATATATATATATATATATATATATATATATATATATATATATATATATATATATATATATATTTGACCCAAAAATGTGATATAAAGGACCAAGGGTTAAAGAAAAAGGTTTAAAATAACATATTTATTTATATACAAGCATTACAACTAAATAAATATATGATAATACATAATTACGATTTAATCCAACTAGGCCTATTATAAGGTGTTTTTCTTAGTCGGCCTCTGGTAACCGTTTAAATTTATCTGAAGCGTAAGAAGTACCAGAGGGACTTGAATCAGGTCTTGGCGTAACGGGGATATTATCCAAATCTGCTAATCGTTGTGTATTTAAGATTAAAGTTCGGGGAAAATTAATAGTCTGAAGTTCTTGTTTGATCTCATTCCATCCTTTTACAGGACCTTTCTTCCAGTTACGTGAGAGATCAGCTATCAAATCCACAATATTTGATCCTTTAACTATTTCATCATCAATTACGATCTGCCCTGCTTCATTCAAAGATAATTGTTCTTTTAAAATATTATATAAAGCTATTCCTGATTTACGTACTCTAATAGGTAAGCTCTCCTCTAGGATATTTTTAAATTTATCTTCATTTTTCACTTCAGGTTTTACATCCATTGATAGATTTGAATCATCCGGAGCGGGTTACGTAGGGATGGATGTAGGTGCAAGTCTCTAAGATCTATCAATTTTGTATGGCATCTTGGTATAAGATGCGTTTCTCATGGATGTTAATGTCTGAATTTAGTATCCTGTACACTTCTTTCTCGTAATTGGTTATCTGTTCAACTTTAGGATCATATAAGCTGGGAGGTTGAGGTTGCTGAAAAGATAATGATCCGTTCACAACATAAGGATTCTGTTGGTGCAACTGTTGTTGTTGAAGTGAAAGAGGCTGTAATGCCAATGCATTGTGGGGTAATATCTGCATATATTGGGGTTGTGAATGATGAATCTGCGACTGTGGATTTTGCACAGTGCGTGGTAATAACTGTTCATATAGAGGTTGTGAATGCTGAATCTGAGGAACTGAATTCTGCACAGATGCTGTATTATTATACTTCATTTTCTCATACTCATTATATGTACAGCAACCTTCTTCATCATGGGGACAACCACTTAGTTATCAGTGGAGCTATAACGAAGAAGAGTAATGGTAGGAATACCCCTCCTCCTCTCTGTAGTAACTTCTTTTTATTTTTCAGATTTTTAATGTTGAGGGAGAGTTTTTTAATGATGTTTCTATAACGACGTAGCTTTACCTTCTGAGGCCTGTTTAAAGGAACATTTCCTTTTATAAGATTTAAACAGACTTCACATACACACTGGATGAATTTCTCATCCTCACTAATTAGTTTACGTTTTTCAGATGGTTTCAGCTTTTTAAATTTTTTTATAAGAGGTAAATACTTTGCAACTAGAGCACTCATTATTCAGGTATGTATACAGTTTCTATCTCATAGGGCAGAATGTTAGTACGGAGCAACACTCTGTGCGTGTTTTTGGGGTGAAGTTCGCACATCCAAATAACCGTGGGGGATCGAAGTAACCTCTTTATATACTTTTAAGAACTCTTTCCTTTGAAGGGGAAACATTTGAGTTGCCAATATATTAATTTGACTCATGTCTCTTCTCTTCTCTGGCCAAACAATAGTAAATACTGTGTGTTTAAAGAAACACTTCGCATATGCTTGCTTTGATGAAAAATATTCTGTGTTATGAAAAACACAGAGATATTTAGATGGTGAGAATAAACTGTGAACGCTTCTGCTATTTCCAAATTCAATTTGTGCATTAAATCATCTAATACAATAATTTTATGTCTATGTATATTATCCAACGATCTAATATCGTATATGCCTTCGTGAAATTGAATCACATCTTTATATTCTTTAAATTTTTCCTGATAAACATTATAACACCATATTATTTTTACAGAGGTTGCCTAAAATCTCATCCTCTTTTAAAATATTTAATAATAGAAAGGTTTTTACCTAATAGCCTGAACGGGCCAGGCCACAAGACATGTAGTCAGACTGAACTGTAAATTTCACACCATACTGTTATGAATAATGAACAATGAGATTAATAAAAGCTAAAGCAGAAGATATGTTTTTATTAGTGATCTGCACAATTTCATTAAAATAAAATGTTTATATATCAGATACACTGCGTGTGTTTTTCTTTCATTACTACACTTTTTAAATAATAAATAATAATAAAATAATAATAAAATAATAAATAAAAGTATTAAAACAAAATATAAAATATAAAGAAAACATAATGTTAATAAATATATGAGTTAAAGCAGTAAAGATATGAGTTAAAACAGTAAAGCAGTAAAACATGTGAGATAAAGCAGTAAAACAAGTAAAGCAGTAAAGCAGTAAACAAAAGCATACCATCCCTTGCATAAAACACCTCTATTGATTTACTGATTCACTGCTTTAAGGTATGTAATGTTAATAAATATATGAAGAAGTGAAAAAAACATGAATTAAAGCAGTAAAACATGAGTTAGAGCAGTAAAGCAGTAAAAACAAAAGCATACTAATCCCTTGCAAGTTAGGAAACAACACCTCTATTGATTATTGATTTAAGGTACGTAAAATATATGTGTTTAATAAAATTTCGTACAATTATAGTAAAAATGAATGACAAAAGAAATTTTTTTAATAGTTTACATTGATATCATGTTTGTTCGCGCGGTAATATTGCGTCTGTGCGGACGCACGCGGCGGGCGGGTACAGGGCTGGAACCGCGGCTGCGGGCGCACGCGGCGGCGGTAATATTGCGTTTGCGGGCACGCGCGCGTTGGTTTCTGCGCGGGGCCCACCTGCGGACGCGCGGAATTCTGAAACGTTTGAAATACCGTCTCCAAGCTGTGTAACTTCCTTTAGATATATACTTGACGTGCAGAGTGTTAGAAAAATACTAACTCATAGCAGGAAGCATCCTAGCAATTGTAATATACACCAACTTAGATTCTCACACTCATTACCTAGATACTTTATATTAGTTATATTCTAGGCCTCAGGAGGCTAGAAAAGGCTTTAAAAAGTGCACCTAGTTGGCACTCTCATGTAAATTGTAGAAGAGAACTATGTAATTACCTGGCACTCATTATGTCTCCCATTAATCATTGGCACTCACTTGAGACTCACCTGAGACCTACCAGGCACCTATAGAATACCTTACAGAACACTAATAGAACATCACTAGATACTCTTTACGGTGATTGGGAGCCATCAAAGATGAAACCATCAATATAGGCACCATCAAAGATGAATTGCCAAAGACATGACGTCATCAAAGATGATCATCAACAATGTTGAAATGCAAAATTTAGATTATGGAAGAATCAGCGTTGGTGTGTGTTGTACATGTGTGTATAAGTGTAAATGTAAGTGTCTATAAAATGTAAGTGTCATAGTGAATGTGTGTATAAGTGTAAGTAAACTGTGAGTGTGGTAAATCTGTAAAGAGCAGGCAACTATGTGTAAAGTAAATCTGTGTGTGTGTGTGTGTGTGTGTGTAAAAGTAGGTGTTCAAGTTAGGACAGAGATCCACACATACGTCTGCTAGGAACGAAATATGTGACGGTGGGCCACGAGTGGGCAAAAATTAGCGTGGTTAAAATTGACCCATGGTATCTGGCAAGGTCAAGGCCGAAATATCATGGAGTCAAACAAGGTTAAGACATCAAAAAAAGGGGCTAAGCCCTAAGGAAGACCAAAATTACCGTGGGTCAAAATTGACCCATGGTATCTGCCAAGGTCAAGGGCTCAAACAAGGTAAAGACATCAAAATAGGGCTAAGCCCCTAAAGGGTCAAAAATTAGGGTGGGCCAAAATTGACCCATGGAAGACCAAAGGGTTGGTCGAAAAAATTAGGGTCGAGTACGGACAACGGTTGCTGACGCAACCGTTTGGCGCAAGCCTTATGCGAAGGGTTGCAAAAATTAGGGTTGCCGAAAAAATTAGGGTTGCTAAAAATTAGGGTTGCCGTAAGGTCAAGGCCCAAAAGGTCAAGGCCCAAAAAGGTCAGCCAAAGGTCGGTCAAAAAGGTCAGGCGTAGAAAATTAGCCCAGTGTCGGGTTCAAAAGTGAAGGCAAAAAAGGTCAAGGGCCAAAAAGGTGAAGGTCAAAAAGGTCAAGGTCAGGTAAAAATCGCGTTGGTCATTTTGACCATCGTCGTGCAATATGTCTGATATACTACTTTCCAAACATTCAATTACAGCATTCACAATATCAATGCCCTTTTCTGAAAAAAGTTTTGGGACTGCTAAGAGTTTTGAATTACCTTCTGCTGATACTAGTATAAGTAACCTTTCTGTATTTCTGAAACCAGTGATATCTGGTAGAATTTTACCATCCCAATGTGCAGTCAACGGTACATCTGTTGCAAACCTCTGTTTTATACCCTCAGCTATTTTTATACGTAGAACGCTTCTTTCACTCTG
>JABUQX010032713.1:0-5000 GCA_015478945.1 Trachelipus rathkii
GGAGAGAGATCCTAACGCCTTTATTGAGTTAAAAACATAAATTCCAAAAAAAAATCTTTCAACAGATGATATTTATTTTTTATTTTTAAAGTTATTTTTATATATAACAATTAACAAGTTTTATAACGGTTTCCATACTTCTCTTCTAGAATCTTCAGGTCTCTTCAGCAGAATTCTCCTTACAAATCAACGCTACATTGAAGACTCTAAGCATCTCATCTTTACTTCGGAGTTTCCTTTGTTACTTCACCATTGACTTGACGAAACATCAAATTAATCCATAGGGCTGTTCACTCATAGCAACTGAAGATCTTCTAAATTGTTTGCAAGACCTCGCTGTCTTCCCGAAGATAAACTAAAAGCGGCAAAAAGCAGTATTCGACACACTTTTGAAGAATGGAATCATCAGACCTTCCAAGTCTTTTGGGTCTTCTGTGCCCAATCTGGTGCAAAAAAAAAAAAAAAAAAAAAAAAAAAAAAAAACAGGAACCTGGAGGTCTTGTGGTGATTACAAATCTTTGAATGTCATTACTAAAAGGGATTGATATCCACTTCCTCACATTCAACTTCTCTCACAACTTCTATATGGATCAGCTATCTTCGCAAATACTGTATATCTGCAGAGGGGTACTATAAATCATGCGGACCTGAGACATGAAAAGACTGGGCTATGCACATCCTTTCGGGCTCCTCGTTTGAAGATTTGAATAACGTTTCTATGCAGTTTGGTTTAAAATATGCTGGCCCTACATTTCAACGCATAAGGGACTCCATTTTTCAACATCTCGTTTATTTACGTCTACTTAGATGACTTGGCAATTTTTCATCAACTCCAGAAAATCATGAAGAATATCTCAGGGCAGTTTTCAAGCTTCTTCAGCAAAATTCCTTCAAAATCTCCTTAGAAATGTAAATTTTTTCAAGTCAACTCTCAACTATTTGGGATTAATTTTTTGAAATTGTATTTCTCCTCCTCAGGAAAGACGGTCGAAATTTCCAATTACCCTCCTTCCTCGAGATTTAGAGCTCTTAGAAAGATTCTTGGGATTGATAGTATACTTATTTGTCCGTTTCATTCCTTGTTTGCAAAATCAAAAATCTTTCTTGTTTTGTTCAGAATTATAGAGACACCCATACGCAACACAGACTACGGTCTGTCTTTACGTTGGACTCACAAGAAATAGATAGAAATGAAGAAGGCAAGAATTTTCATTTGAATATCAAGATAATACAAAATCGCAGTTTAACTCTTCCTTTCTTTTGCCGTATGGTTTACTTATCTTAACTTTGTACGAGACAGCACCATTTATAGGCATGCCCTTCAATCAGATGATTATTATGGCATCCAGTATATAGATTTCTTGCGTAGCAAATAAGCTATCAGATATACAGCAACGTAAAATACTCAGTTTTCGACCGTGAACTTCTAGCAGCCTACTACTCTGTTCTTCATGTAACAATTGGATTTCCGACAGCTACCACCTATTCATCCCTCCAGTGCTTCATCATTTATTTCTACCGAACTTCAGACCTGTACCCATGTCTTTCCTCGAGTCGATCTTATTCGGAAGAGTTTGGAAGCACCTCATTCTGGCCCTTGCAAGGTTCTTCAAAGGATGGAACGCTGCTACAAGATATAATTTCCTGATGGACGGGAGGATGTCGTTTCGATTAGTCGTTTGAAGCCTGTCGTAGTCCCTTCGCCTCCACACATGGTTTCTTTACCGGCTGGTAATTCGCCTTCGCAGATGGTTCCTCGATCGGATGATGATTCGCCGAAACAAACGGTTTCATCTACTGAACAGCAGGAACCGGCTTTAGTGTCTAGACGTAATCCAATTAGAAAAGTATACTTTTACTTGTGAATTTGATTAAAAAGTGAATTATGTAAAAAAAAAAAAAAAGTGCATTTCCGTTTTAAATTTAATAATAAATGTTTCAAAGTGATTGTATTTAAATAATATATAGCGATTAATTCAGTGGTTTTAGTATATAAAATTTAATGTAAAAATACCCTCCACTTCTAGGGGGCGAAGTGTATGTAGTAAACTATTATTTTGTTTTTAAAATTATTTAATTGGCCTTTTAAAAAGAATTATATAAAATGATTTTATTCCAGAGTTTACAAATACGCTGGAATTTATTGCATGTTTTACTTTTTAAATTAAGTTTGTCTTTATAATTGATGCTAAATAAAACATTTAGTTAGTATAGGAATATAAAATAATTGTTTCATAATATAGACTTTCTTTTTGTATATAAATATTAAGTTAATTTGCATTATAAAAATTCTCATAAAGAAATGAAAGTTAACATGAAAATATGTTTTCTGTTTTAAATTACGTATTTCTATTTTTGCTTTTTTTTTCATTATCGGAACAGAAAGGCAGTTTTCTTTCAAGCTCTTTATTTGTATTTAACATTGTATTATATACTAAATAATGTAAAATCTTGTTTAATATAATGTTTTGTAGCATTTTTCACCATATGTATATTAATAATTAAAAATAGCCTGTTTATTGATGAAATCTGTAACTTGCGATTTACGCGCCTTAAATATCCACCAATTTCTCCTCCTCGCTTTGGAAAAACATAAAATTGGTTCACTCTAAAAAATTGCATGTGTGCAGGAAGTTATATAACAAAGTTGAAAATGCTGTAATTAAAGCATAGTTTTAGATGTGCGAAGTTGTTAAATATAATTGAAAGTGTTTTTCAATAAAATATACGATTCTATCCAAATTTGAGTTTTATTATACCTGCAAGAGACTTTAAGAGAACAACTACAGCGACCAGTGAAGTGGAAGAACAAGCAGAAGAAAAAGAGATAACTACAAGCTCTCCCCCTACAACTACAAGACCTGTTAGTCGGGGAAGAAGAAGAAGAACTCTAAGCACTCCTGCTCCAGCCTACAAAGAGGCCGCACTCACTCTGGCCTACCAAGAGGCCTGTCCTGCCTACCAAGAGGCAGCTGTCTTTGGTCTACAAAGATACCAAGCTTTCCCTCTTGCTTATAAAGAGGCAGATCCCTCTTTCGCCTACATAGAGGCCGAGCTCTCTTCCGCCTACAAAGAGGCCGAGGTCTATTCCTGCTTACAAAGAGGAAGACCACCACAAATACCGGCCATTACAGAAGTGGCCTCTTTTGTCCTCGGACTATATATATATATATATATTACTATATGTTAAATTATGTATATATATATATATATATATATATATATATATATATATAACAGGTTATCACCCCTCACGGGCAAGGCCCTTTTCAAAACAGGGCGAAGAAAATAAAATGAAAGAGAGTCAATCCAGTCCTGAGGCAAATCCCTTAGGTTACCGCAAAGGTGGGCTTTAAAGAGAGGAAGTTCATATACAGCAGGAAAAACAGATGATGGCAAAGGGTTACACAGAACTAAGGTGGCTGGAAAGATGGAGGGACCACAACGAAATAGCCTGAAGTTTAGAATATTCGCACAAAATTCATGTGAAATCAGGGCACACCTTGTGCTACGAGGGTGACGCAAAGGTAGAGGAATGCGAGAGGTAAACTCCCTTGAGGACCGGCCGTTGTAGTACCTATAGTAATAATTTAGTGCGCCAATGTCAAGTCGCTTAAAAGGTGGGTAAAGGTAGTTTGAAAGTAGGGGGACAGTTTATTAGTCTTTTAGCCTTAAACTCAACCCTATCCTAAAGAAGGGTGGAATCGGAGACACCCCAAATGTGGGAACAGTACTCCATACAAAGGCGGATAAGAAAGACCCTTATATAGTCGGAGTAACTGTGCAGTAGAAAACATTTTCGCAACCTGAACAAAACCTCCCAACTTCTTTGAAACCACCTTGGCAACCGTTCTAATGTGAAATTTTCAACATAATTTGCTGATTATGTTTAGAGGAAGAATGTTTATGTTGATCACAGTCAAGACGGCAGAATCATTAAAGAAGGTAGGGAAGTTGGGAAGTGTTTTTAAGAGGGAGATATGAAGAAGTTAAGTTTTTAAAGATTTAAATTTCACAAAGATGAGGCGATTCAACCTGGAAATCCCATCCAGATCTGAAAAAAAATTGAATGTTGAAGACGAGAAACAACCAACTATAGAAGCAAAAGAGAGAAGAATGGAAGGTAGAGCCATCGGCATGAGAGTAAACAGAAAGTCCATTTGAGGAGATCATTGATGAAAAAATGCAAGAATAGACGGAGATAAAACAGATCCTTGAGGAAAAGAATTAACAAAGAAGGAAGAAGAAGGCGCTCCATCAACAAGTGCTGATATGGAACGTTTTGAGAGGAAATTAGATATACATGAACAAAGAGAAAGAGGAAATCCAAAGGTGGGGAGCTTAGAGAGCAGTGACGCATGCCATACCTGGTAAAAATCTTTGGATTTGTCAAGCGCCATAGATCAGTAAGATAGGATAGCATGTCACTCGTTGACCTCGAGCGTCGAAATCCATACTGATGATCTGAAAGAAGGGAATGATATTCCAGATGATCCAGAAAGTGAGAGTTAAGAAAAGTTTCAAAGACTAAATATTTCTAACAATATATATATAGTATATATATATATATATATATATATATATATATATATATATATATATATTATATATAAAATATATATATATTTAATATATTATATATATATATATATATATATATATTATATATATATATATATATATATATATATATATATAATATATAATATATATATATATATATTATATATATATATATATATTAGAGGAGAGGAGAGAGAGAGAGAGAGAGAGAGAGAGAGAGAGAAAGAGAGAGTTGAACTATAAAAGACGCCTGCTCAGAGGCATACTCCCTCAAAACACGAGGAGGAATACCATCTGACCATTATTCATTGTAACGCTATAGATTTTAGGTATCCTCGATTCACTCGTCATGTTTAATCACAGGTAAAGACATTGTAAACCTGAGAAAAGAAGGAGTAGGAGGAGGAATGCTAAAATAGTTCAGGATGGGATTAAGG
>JABUQX010032713.1:12500-25463 GCA_015478945.1 Trachelipus rathkii
ATTATTATTATTATTATTATTATTATTATTATTATTATTATTATTATTATTATTATTATTATTTTCTCCCAATGTCTTGCATAGGTGATGTCAGATTCATATTTTATTCATATTGTTGTTGGAAAAACAAAACTGATCATTTGTAGAAAGTAGAGAATGTTTATCAACAAAAATTTAGGTTGAATCTCAAATGGGTTTAATTTAGGTCAACTCTCGGTTAAATTATGTCAGATATGTTTCTTTCGTGTTCAAACAGCTAAAAGGAACGCTGAAATTTATGACAAATATTCTGAGGTCGATATTCCAAGTATTATCCGACAGATTTGGTTTTCATCCCCACATATCCATTGCAGTCAACTCGCTGCATCGATGATTAAAGAAGTTTCGATATTTCATACTCAACTCATCAACTTCAGATCAAGAAATAGGACGTCTATTCTTTTTTCGATTTACAATACAACGAAAATATATTTTAAAGCTTCACTATTGTTAAAAGTATACTACTAAATATATAATTAGTTCACAGCAGCTCTCGCCTTTTTCAATAAAAATAACATGAATTCGATCAGTACTTGTTTACGTGCCTGTTGAATTACTGAGGCGAATCGACGGACTTTTATTTGCAAAATAAAGGTGTCTATAAGGTATTGTCTCATGATATTGTAAGACAATTTGCTAATGTCAACATATCGCCATCAACGGTATTACGAAGAATTTGATTTCAAATGTCATACTGTTTTCCTACTGTTTATTAGATTTTGTCGAAAGTGAATATAAATGTAGGTCATACGGCTCGATAGTTAATTAAATTAGATGGGCAATCTCCATTCGTTGTTTTTGAAGAGTCACTAACACTAAGGAACATTAATTATTTATTATTATTTGCTAGAGACTAAAAACGATTCAAAATGCGAGTATATAAATATTGGTTTCGTCGAATATTTTAACAAATTGCTTCAAAGCTAATCTCCCTGTAAAATATTTGTATTTAAATTACGTAGTTCACCAACAGTCAGTATGTGGTAAAAGTTTTGACTTCCAATTCAGTTTAGTCACCTATAATACCAAATGTTATCCTTTTTTATAAAACTTTTCTAAATCCCAAAAATGTAAGCAGAAGCAAAGCATAGACAAAAAATATACTGAAGAAATTTTTATAGCTCAGAAGTGAGTAGATTAATTATTCATGGTCAAAAAGCTAACAGATGTATCAGAATTCAACTACCCTGGATAGTTATATATTCTGGCTATTTAGACCGACGTTGCCTGCATTAGAACGTGTTTTAGAACTTCTTATCAAAGATCAGCATCATAAAAACTTGCAATCCCCCCTATAAACGCTCTCCAGTACCAATTTTTTTATTCTTTAAAACAATTAGAATTAAAAAAATTTGAGCTTTCATTGCTGTGAACTTGTTAATTGTGAATTGTGTGAAGTCATTGTTAGATGTAATTTCAATGTTCTCTCCAAAGGTTATGTCAACAATTTAAGCCATTAAAGAAGGGGCCGGAATGGTTTCCAAACCAAAATATTCTCGCTGTTCTTAACGATTGTTGCCACTGTGACGCAGAGATTGATAATATGAAGAATTACAGTGAAAACATTACTTAAAACCAAATACAAGTTCTTAAGATTTTGAGAAAGTGGAACAATAATAAAATATTCTTCCTGCCAAAAAAAGGAATTTTCCTAAACGTAAAATTTTATTTAATGAATAATTTCATTTTATGAAATCATCTCTACGTTTATTAGTTATATCATATATAGAGAAGAATCTTGACATGATTTGCATTACTGAAGCATGAGTTAATGAGACAGTTTATGGGAGCACCTTTTAGGAATATAAAATAGATGGATATTCATTTAACCTATTCTAGCGTAAAAAAAATTAATTTGGAAGTGTAGCGCTTAAAGTTAAAAAGAACATTTAAGTTGTGTAAGCGACTGACATCGAATCTCATCATGATGTTGAATCTGCTTTAACAAATAGTAGAGAAGAGGTGGATTTTATATTCTCTACTCAGAGTCAAGAATTAGATGTGAAAAGGGTGAACAAAATCGGGTCATAGTGCGGGAATAAAAAAAAAGGTTATTCATTATAGGAGATTTTAATTCTCCTTATATTCAATTAGATTCTTAGCTAGCAATGATCATTATGTTCTTTATTTAATTGTATTATACACAACTTTTTGTCAGGTGTTCAAGGAATCTACAATACGTACATCACTTTTAATTTAAGTAGGTAACAAACGAATGATATTAATAGTGTACATGTTTTATCAATAGAAGTTAATTATCTTTTTGCAGCTTATAACTAAATTTAATTGATGTGAAGCCATTATTAAATCTTGCTAAAATTTCATCAATATCAAGCCAATCTGTCAGGGAACAAATGCATCAGCAACACAATTAAACCAATTAGCCTCATGGGTCACTTCATTAGGTAGGCAGAAATAGGTCTTGAAACAAAACAGGAAAGAAGGGAGAGTCAACGGGAAACGTGAAAACTGACAGTAAAAGTCATCCTTAAATGAATAATAACTTCTTTGCAGCAAGGTCTATGAACTGACAAGACAGCATTCAATCCCAAAGGAAATTCACCAAGCGCAGTCATCATCAATATTTTGGAATCCAATGTGGCACCAGAAGTCATCCTAAAGCCACCACTCAAGAGAAGAATATTTTTAAAATGCAAATTTGTCATCATCAATATTTTGTCGTCTTTCGAGCTTGTTCGAAAATATAAATCGTATTAATTTAAATCTATGTGTACAGATAGTTAGTTTTAAACCACACCTGAATTTTACGGTGAATTTTCGTAGCCTGACTTTTACCCCCAGAACAAAGCAACCTCATCATACAGAGAGATAACGATTTTACTATAACGAGCTGTTGAGATTTAGCATGAGTTTGTCTTTTTATTTTGCGAAAGTAATTTTCGTAATAAAGTTGAAAGTCAAACTAATAAATTCTGCAAATCAACAATCTTCGTAGGGGAACACCTACTTCCGGTTAAAAATGAGGCTGACTTTATTGATAAAATTAAACATAACAGAATATGGAATCAAAACAACTGACAACCCAGATGTTGAAATCAATTATGCCAAGCTGATGGGGACCAAGTTGAGTTGCACGCATTCATTTGCGTCAATCCCAAGTAAAAGTATATCAGCGTTCGGCTGTAAATTAGCGATTGGATTTGGAAGTTGTGATACAAAGCGTTTATGGAGGGTATAGTTCGAGGGATTGGAGGAGAACCATAATAGTACCTCTTATATAAGGGTAAGGTGGGAGTAAGGTAACTGAGAGGTATTACAGGGAATTAAGTTTTTGGGTGTTGTAAAGGAAGATATATGCTGCAGGTTTTTGGTCGAAAGAGTGCGTCGGTGACTGAAGGACTGATTGGGTGTAGAAGCAAGTTAGCTGCGCTAAGTAATGTAGAATGATTGTGAAATGGATCCTCGAATCCTTTACACTTCCGCAACACACAAACTATTGGTGATAAACCGAGGGACGGAAAGGAATAAATTGTAAAATTAGAGGTTTTTATGAGGAATTGGGAAAGTCTACTAACAGGCGTATCGTATTTAGGCTCTCACTAACTGGAGAAAGAGACCATTACTCTTATGCAGCCTCGCTTAGTTACAATCTGAGAGATGATAGCTTGAGTGAAATCAAGGTCACACTTCTGAATGAATCAAAAGTATGTAATGACGATAGTGAAGCGTGTGTAACAAGAATAAGATTAGTTGCGAAAGATGATAAAATTGTGAGATATTAAATAGCCAGAGCTGAGGGCAGGAATGTGTTATGTTTCTCCTGTTATTTCAAATTTGTATATAAGGATTGGGAACGTATTAAAGAATTCACCCGACGGTGTTGGGGGTGGAGCAGGGGATGTGCTAGACAAATGATGGAGAATGGAGAGTTGAGTGGATTGTTCCCTACCTATTAATATAGCGAATAATTTGTGTTTTGGTGTGGAGGAATACTGATAAAGAGAGTATTGAGAGAGGATTTGTACCAACTGAGATTTGGTATGGTGTGGTGTATAAAAGAGAGTGGTTTGACAGTATAAACGTAGATTAATAGAGTAATTCAAATAAGGCTATGGTTGTGAGTAAGGAGCAGACCTCGGTGTGCAGTTATGTTATAGTGAGCAGTCATTAAGAAAGTTTCATGATTTAAATCTTTTAAGGTACAATGTTAGGTGAAAAGGGAATGGAGGGACGCAGAGTGTAGTAGAAAAGTTGTGAATGGGCAGGAAGGTGGCTGAGAGTCAAATTAAATCGTAGTGAGCGAGGTGGCTTATAAAGGAACGTCTAAGATGCGCTACGGGTCTTACACGCAGGCATGTTATTAACCCCTGTGTTATGTATATCCAATAGTGAGACTATGAATCTGGGTATATAAGAGGTAATGATCTAAGTAAATGTGTTCAAGATTTAGGGAGATAGCGTGACGGTGTGTTAGGCTCGTGAACGAAAGAATAAGAGTTAAATTGGGAAATGACGTATTACAGAGAGATGTGCGTGGTGTCAGCTGAAGAAAGGGGTAAATGAGAGGACATATTATAAATAAAAGAATTACGTATCATTGAGATGTTTGGTCATGTGGAAAAGTATATGGATTTATGATCTAATCGATTGGTTAAACGGTATTAAAATTATTGTGGTGAGTGTGGTTGGAAATTCAACCTGGCTGAGGATGACCCGAAGAGAAATGTTTGAAGTCAGCACAAGGCTGATAGGAGAGGCGAGGAATAAATTGATTTTTGGCAGAGGCAGTAGAAAGAACAGGTTGCATGAGAGAGAGTAAGGATATAGGCGGGCGTTTTAATGTGAGCGTGGGGGAATTTTGGTAGCTCACTTCACTGGCCTAAAGAGTATTGTGAATCTCCGAAATTTGTAGTTGGAGGAGGTTGTCTAATAAAATATGTTAGAGTGCCCACTTCACTTCCGAGGATGTCCGCTTCTTGTGAGATCTAGTTATGTGGTGTTCTGAGGTCGGATCAGGACGTTTTTCGACTCAGAGAGAAGGTATAACTAATTTAAGGTGCGTGTTGATGGGGGAGAGCACTTTACGTTATTGTCATCTTGCTTCACTATATTCACTCTCCTAACTCTACTTTTCACTGTTTTACCGTGTCATGTGTTTGCTCTATACTCCCCTGAGCTTGGGCACGAGCATAGAGGTGGATGGTAATGATGATAATTATATTAATTAGGATATATATATATATATCTATATGACTACATACTCGAGTATATATTATATTAATGATAAGTAGTACCTATATATATTATATTCTCTATATAGGATACTTACTAGCTAAGTTGAGTAAGAACTTATTTAAGAACTACTATTGTATATGACTACTCTATATCGGTGGTATAATATGGTATTAGCAGTCAGACCGATTAGTGTTGATCCGTAGCTAATCAATTATATATAGATATATAATATATATAATATTTAATATTAGTGACAAGTTTCAATAAAAGAGTACTTGAGTACTTGTTTTGAAGCATATATACACATGTCTTGTAAACGTTTGTAACAATTTCTTAAAGAGTACATTTTATACTGTACTTAACAATATCTAGTACGATACTTGTACTCTCGTAACTTGTACTTGATACCCAAACTGACTTATAGCGAGAGCACAACCCAAAGGCCTAGAGTGATATAATAGTAGAAGTGAAATGTAGCCGAAGTAAAGCTTATTAATATATATATATATATGATTATAATATTATATAATATTATATATAATAATAATATATTAATATTATAATATAATATTAAAATATTATAGTATTATATATATTATTAAAGTATATATTAGCTACCGGACTAATACCTCACAATACCTTACTATAAAAAATTACTACAAGATATATAATATATCATTATGAAAGCCATACCATATTCTAAATACGTATATATACTATATAGGAGGCAACAGGTTCTAAATAAAGTCCTCCTCTATACTTATCTAGGTCTAGGAATTAATGATCTAACGGGTTATTTATAGTATCATTAAATTAATTTACATGATAGTTCATATAATATAATAACAAAAAGTAGTAAGATAATAAATCAATCTACTCACTATCATAATAAAAAAGAAATATCCTACAAGGCTAGATTATAACTTACCTAAACCAAAATCTAATAATAGTGATATATAAATATATTATTAACCTCCATCATAATAATAATATCATATAAATATAAAATACAACTCTCAGTAATCTATTCAGTAAAAATGCTTACATCAGATATAATATCATAAAAAGTATATATTAATAATATAATTAATTAGAAAAATAATAAATAATAGTAATTAATATTAATCTATGTTACGCTCATAGGTCATATAAATATTAAACTCATAGGTATAACACTGTCTATACCAAGATATAAACTAGAACTCAGTGATATTTAGAGAATATTAACTAATAACAGTAAGATTTAATTATAAAATTATAACTATAAGGGTCTAATACTAGTAGATCTACTACACCCTCTCACAACTGGGTTATCATTGATTACAGTTACAATAATGTTAAGGGATGACTTTTATAATTAGTCTTAGTAGAAATATATACCGTTAAAATATATGAACTCTACCTTTATACTACCCGTGATAGTGGGGAGTTATACATCTCATGTATAATACCTATCATACTATATCACATCCAGTATATCGAAGGTTGGAGAGTGAAGTATCCATCATCAAAAGCACTATCGTGATGTTGATGAGGCCTAATGATATTATATACTAGTATATCTATATCACAGTACGTCCAAACCCGGTAGTAGCGCAAGAGAGTGTTAGTCCTGACGTCCCCCACGTTATCACGGGCGATAGTCTGCGTATAACTTGAACCCCTCCCCTGAAAATCAGTTAGTTTTTAGGAATTTTTTACACTAATCTATTTAGTTAACACCAGGTGAATAAAATAAGGCAGTAGTGTAAGTTATAAGACATAAATCACCCAAATAACATACTTAGAAGCCGAGAGCTGTTCTAGGCGTGGGCCACCGCGTGCTTTCCTGTAAGGCACCTTTAGCTATGCATCTGGTTTATCTAGTGCTATGGCCTTAGCTGAGCATTCATTTGTCGTCTCTGACGGAGTACTTTTCATAATGATTCTTGGACTGTCCTAACTAATAATTAACTCCCATTAAGGGACATATGTATTCCTGGTGTACTACCGCCTAAGTGATTCACCTCCTACTGCATCTGGTTCCAGCTACTTTTATAGTGGTACTTAAACCGTGAAACATTAGTAAGGTAATCCACTTCTGCCAAGTTAATTCAGAGTGGTCTTGGGGTTCCTCGTATGCCAACTCAGACAGCCAGACAGCCAGCATAAACGCCATGTACAGCCAGACAAGCAGAACACTCAAGAGCCGCGCCCGAAGGTTGGAACCCGCAAACACCCAATAAAGATACCGTGAGCGCAGCAGCCGCGATGTATAATCCGGTCGCGTCTAGTACTGACTACCGCTGTGAGTACTAAATAAAATACTCCTGCGTCGCGTATGACTGCGATCAGAGTGATGGTATAAATTCGGATCTGCCTAGTAATAATATATATTACACTATATGAAATAATGTGATTCGCATTACTTTACTCACTAGACGATAAAGAGTCAACCTACTTTAGCTAATAGTGTCAAATTATATTAATAATAAAAACTGAAAAAATTTTCTAATTAATTCAATAAAACTTAAAATAATAATACTTTAGATAAAAATTTTAAAATTCAATTTAAAAATAATGATTAAGAAGATTAGAAAGAAGTTATAATGAAAAAAATTCATAAACACCATAAATAAAGTAATATATAATAATATGCCAACCACCTTCAAAGTTATTATATAATTATAATGACAATTAAATAACTAATAATATAATTTAATAATAATAATCAATAATATTATTATATAAAATATATATAACTTCTAATAAAATAAATAATATTAAATAATATAATAAAGATAGAAACAATTATATAATAAATAATATATATAATAATAATAATTAAAATAAAATATATATTATATATAAAATATAATATATATTATAATTATATATAATAATAATAATAATAAATAATAATTAATATAAATATAAATATATAATAATAATATAATAATATAATTAGTATAAGTAATACATCTAAATATAATAAGATTTAGTAGGAGGAGTAGATCCATTGAGATACACCGTAGCAATAACTCGCCCCCCTTATTAATTGAGACCTTGATGACCAGTGTGGATATCTATTTGACCAAACAGGTATATATATACCCTAGATCCTGAAACTTTGGGATGCCCATTTTACTCAGCTACCTATTCATAGAGGTGATTATATTTATATTTATTATTTATTTTAAATTTTATTATATATAATTTAATTTTTAAATTTATAACGTATTCACAATTATATTTAATTTTTTTATTATATAACATTTCTTGATATACAATATTTATTATAAAGTATAATTTACTTATTATTATGAATTTATTATTGATTAATATTTATTATTAAGATTTAAATAATATTATTTTTTTATTGTTATATAATAGGTAATATGATATAATAATAAAATCCTTAAGTTTATGAAAGAATAAACTTTTTTAAGCTTAACCACTATATTATGTTTTATATTATCAGATTTGTTAAAATCACAATCTAGAGAGAGAGAATTAGTAATCTAGGAAATATATTACAATTCGCAGACGAGATATCGATTCGGAATAGAAAATCTGACAAATATATCATATCCGAATTACGACATCATCGTCAAATATGACAAATGAGTCGCGTCAAACGTTTTTAAACAATTCCGCGGGTCCAACGCATTACGTAGACAAAGAACCACACTGACACATAAAGAACCATGCTAATAGTATAGTAAATAATAAGACACCAAAATGAGACATAAATAAATGACTATGCGAGATACTGAATCTGCAGTCAATAATATTAATCTCTAACCATATTATTTTACGATTAAACGAAAACACCTTACTTCGCGTATCTCTACTTAAAACTTATACCAAATACATATCTATAGCAAAAATAATATCAGTAGATGAAAAAATCAAGAAATAAATAATATCATATAAATATAATAATTAAATAAAATTAATCAATTAATTAATAATAAATTAAATATTAGAAATAAAGTATTAATATTAAATATTAAAGAAATTAAGTATCATAATATATTAATATTAAGAAATTAAATAATAAATTAAATATAATAAATAATATATATATATATAATATATAAATTAATAATCTAATTAAATATATATTAATAATAATAATAATTAATAAAAACTTTACAACACCTTTGTTCATACACTTAAATTTATTTACTGATCAAACCCTTTATAAATACCCTATCTTTCGTACTTTGCCTCTCTGGCTCACTTAATACAAATTGCCTATACGGTATAAACTTACTTCCTATATTCCTATTCACCATAACTTCACGGAGCAATCACAAGTACCAATATAGCTTTTATCTGACTCATTTATGAAAATGGACAAAAACACGGACGTTAGCTAAAATGTTTCAGAATAAACTAAAGATTCACATTCACACCAGAGACTAAGGACTCGCGACACGAGGTGACTAAACACTGATTAGTATTATTTATAATTGACACCTCAAGCACTAGGAGACTAATTAGCCTAACACCTGTCAAAGCTTCGTAATAGGACACAAAAACTGGGATCCTTAAGCAATCACACGGAGCCGTCGTTACCATGAGCATACCAATACCTCATTAACCTATAATTACATAACGTAAAATACTCTCACAAGCGTGTCTCTCAATAACTCATCTATATTCGTCTCCTACAACTCCTCATCCCGATTTTAAACGTCAGTTCCTTGCCTTTTATGTAAATTAATTTACCATGAGATATTCACTCCATAGTCTTATCTAGAACTCGAGACAGTTAGATGTAAGAAATACTATGTTGATTTAAAGACCCTGGAAATTTTTTTTTTAAATAACTTCGTTATAGGTATAAAGATTTGGAACTAGATTCCATTTGAAATCTTCTAAGCTTTACTTAACTCAGACATATTAATAGGAGAGGAGACTATGAGTTAAAGTATAATCTATAACTCTTATTCTCCATGAATCACACGAAATATATAATCTCAGAGTAGATTTGTTATGCGAATTGATATCAATCTTACTTTTAAATATTATGTTTCCGCAATTACTTTCGGTGCCAACACATCACATACTACAGTATATTATATATATTATTTTAAATATCCTTTGATAAACCGAGACATGAGCTAATTATTTTATCTAGGACCTATATATACATATAATTAATATAAGCGTTAATACCCGACTCTCTCTCTCGCTTAAGATATTCATATCAAAATAATAACATACAATATTACCTTCCCATAATATAGAAGTACATCGATATAAAAGCAAATAAAAAAATATTAGTGGTATACTCATAAATTTTCATTTTTCATACTATTAACTGCCATCCTTATTAACAGTATGATAAGCACCACATTATCGGAGTAAATAACATCTGAAGTATCCTAATATAAACTCACTATCCTCATTAACGTTTGGCCTTTCCGGTACGATCCTCTCGACCTTGTATAGGTGAGCCTGTACAGAACCTCTGGTTTATTATATTTATAATCGAGATGCCTACCCGTTATCTGAGTTAGTCTAGCTATAATCATGGATTATATATTAATAAGATTTAAAACTAGATGCGTCGTTAGCTGAGGTATGACTGTTACGTATTTCGTGTCCACATGATTTAGACCTTCTTTTTTAAGATTTTCAAATATTCTGTAAATACGAGGTCTTTGGACTAAGCTAGCTCTCTTGGAAAATTACTCCAGAGGGTTGAGAAAAAACTATCATAAGCAACAGAATATTTGGTTGGAAGCCGATTGCATAGAATGGATATATGAAAGAAGTGAGCCTTTCAGGTAGTGAAATTGATCATGTTTTCCCTACACGATGTCCTCACTGCTATGTTACTCGTTCTTTATGGTTTCGCATACTGAGCTTTTAGGACTTCTTCGAGCTTTTTGTTTTGTTTCGTTGGTTTGTCGCTAAAGATTGCGAGAGCTCGCGTAGATGCGGGCTTATCTTATCTGATCTTATAACGCGAAACAATCCGCCGCTAAACTCCTATACCTGCTTTCTCAGCTGTGAACTACCCCTTCTAACCCGCTGTCCTTCATTACCCAATCGTCTTTGCTTCCATTCGTCTTGATGGAGGCTGAACACATTGACATAAGGATAATTCATTCCTCTAACATCGTCTTTCATATCGAGAGTATCCAACACAACTATATTTGCTTCATATACTTCCGTAATAGGTGCAAGATTGACGTATTCTGTCGCCCTTGGGTTTAACAATATAATCATCCTCATAACACTCGTCTCGTGAACTCCTCGAATCCCTCCTAATTTTCCGTAGTATATGTTCTATGGCTTAAAATCCTTAACTCTCCCTTACTGTAAGCTTTACAAACATAATCTGTCGTTCATGCTACCCAGCCCGGTGAACGTCTCCCTATATGCTGCGAGACACTTTTCACGCCTTCTCTTTTGGGATGCATATTTAATTACGACTCTTCCATCCTGCGACGTAAGCTCTGTGCAATATCTCCTCGCGAATCCAACACATACTGATTGTCTCTAATACTTGCTAAGGGAGGTTTCAATTGTACACATTCCACCATCGTAGGAGAGCTCCGAAATTGGGCTCTGTCTATTAAAAATACCGATTATGGCCTGAAGAGATGGAGTGTCCGTCAACCTCATTGCTAGTCATTCTCAACGATCTGGACACAAGCTAATTAATAGCAAGCGCTGTTTCGAGTCACGACACTTCCGACTCGTCGCTTAGTATCACCATATGTCCATCCTCTCATGGCAACCAAACTTTGACATCCTAATACTTTCCTTTCATCTCACCACTGTATACCCTTCTCTCTAAATATACAGTTCCATATTCTCCTAATCTTTTTCGCCTGCTCTATTCTGGTTTTAATTATTCTCTTGCACCGCGTCCAACCCACACCTCCTCAACATTCTTCTGAAAAATTACTTTAGTATTAACTGGTTATTCTCTTCCGCAGGAGATCCGCAGCCCTACCAATCCTGCCTCACTGTTTTTTCTGGCACTTTGATCGGCCGATTGGGGGCCTTGCGTTGCTTCTAACGCTAACTATAACTGGAATGACTGCTTTGGTCTCTGGTGCCGATTTCAAAAAGTCGAAGTAAACTGTAACCCTAAGTACTTTGTTTTTCCTTTAAATTCATGAAACTATCGACCGACTTCTGCTCGCCTAGTGGTGGGAGCTGTTAATACGTTGATTCTGGGATAATATGACCAGTCAGGTGAGTTACATATATTCATTTGGTCCTATCCATCACTAAATCCTGCTCTCTCAACATTTTACATTTTCACAGTCGGTTCGATATATCTCGTTTGCATTGTTTTCTCTGGGCCATAGTCAGAGCAACTCGACTGAGACTACGATCGCGTATCGGGATGGATGAGAAATCTCGTTCTCCTATACTCTGTCTCAATTTTCATTTCTGCTGCCAATGCAACTCGTCTGTGCAGGGATGAGACCCTATTCCGACGAGCAAAGCGGGCTTTCATCAAACGAAAAGTGCGAACTAACACCTTGGTCTCCTCTACTCCTGACTTATTCTTTTACTAAAAGCTCCCTTTTAGCCCCCTAAAACATCTCTAACAACTTCTGTCAATCTGCTTTTCCCCTCCTTATTCGCTCTGATGGCTCGCTTGACTAAACTTCTCCCACTGAAAGGGCCAATCTTTCGGCCTCCTTATTTTCCTCTAACTCGAACCTGGACGATCTGGCATTCCTCATCTCCTCCTTCTCCTCTCAGGTGTCC
>JABUQX010032714.1:0-10000 GCA_015478945.1 Trachelipus rathkii
ATAATGGTACAGAAGTTGATTTTCAATACACTGAAAACTGTTGAAATAGCTTACATTAGTGTTGGCAGACAATCTTTCTGGTACTATATCCTCTGTGGACTTGTTTTAAGTTCTTTCGGAGAAACTGGTCTTCGGCATCTGAGTTGATACTGTGCGAGGTCTCCCGTTTTCATTAGTAAGTTTTTTTAAAACTTCCTGCTTCTCTAAACCGTTGATGGAGACGTGCAAACATAGTATGATGCGGGATGACACGATTAGGGTACATTTCTTCATAGAGACGCATGCTTTAATGAATTACCGTTCGTACGACAGTAAACAAAATGCATATCGCACATTTCACTATTTGTGTACTTCATTTTGAAAATATGAGCAACACTTGAACACAGAACTTGACGCGACACGGACTAGTATATGTATAAATGAAGCGAGATACGGAACAAGTAAATAACAGGTTCGTAACCTTTCCTACGGTGTATTTGTGCTTATTATTAAAGGTTGAGATGTGGAGGGACGGGCAGATGGAAATTTCAGATATGTCCACATAAGATTTATCACCAAATAGTTATCTTGGAAACGAGCGTTTTTCGTGAAAGTTATTGAACATATCTTATATTTTTATGTCATAAAGGGAATATCATACTGAATTTTTTTCGCAATATTAAAGACACAGCTATATATATATATTATATATATATATAATATAATTTATAATTAATATATTATATTATATATATAATATATATATATATATATATATATATATATACGTACATATATATATAATATATATTAATATATTATAATATATATATATATATATATATATATATATATAGTATATATATATATATATATATATAATATAATATATATATAACCAGGCTTGTAGACGGAGGGTCAGGGGTGCAACCTCCCGAAATTATTTTAGCGATCAAGAAATTTTTGATTCCTTAAGTCTCGATAATAATAATAATAATAATATAATAATAAAATATAATAATAATAATAATAATAATAATAATCAATAATAATAATAATAATAATATAATATATAATAATAAATAATAGTTTTATCAATGAAAATAAGTATTTATTAAGGAAATGAGGAGACATGTTGTGGTCTGTAACGATTTTTTAGGTCAAGTGGTTGTTCCATACATGCATAAAATTTTTAGATCAGGGACTTAATGTAGGTTGGTCCAAGCTTATGCACAGATGAAGCAATTGGCTACTCAATAAAGGAATAATTATGGATGTACTAAAAAGAAAGATTTAAAAGATAAGGAGGGCGCTGTAATCGTTGATGGGATGAGCAGTTCATTCCTTCTTCACTAATTTTTCTTTCTATTCATTCTTCTATAAACTAAATCTTTCTTTCCTCATAATCCATGGTTCGATCGTGGCTGTTCTCTGGCCACCATTCAGGCTAGAGACAGTGCCCATCGGGTGTGGAAAAATTCTCGTTCTCCTATCACTCTGCGCTATTTTCATTCAGCTAGAAACGTTGCAGGGATACTCTTCGAAGGGCAAAGCTGGCTTTCATCATAGGAAAGTGCGCTAACCTCTTGGTTTCCTACTGACAAATCTTTCATTCTACCAACTTCTGTAAATCTGCCTTTCTCCTCTTATTATCCGATCTGATCATTGTGTTGCTATTCTCCAACTGAAAAGGCTATCTCTTCGGCCCCTCGCTCAACTATATTCTCTATGTCTTCAATACTAGCACTTTCCCTCCTCAGTGTTGGAAGCTCTCACATGTCCAACCTATTCCGCAAAAAGGAAGCCGCTCTGATCCTTCTAATATCGCCTGTAGCTCTCACTTGTATTCTATTCTAAGATCTTTGAAACCTTCTCAACTCACTTCTTAGATCATTTGGAAACTCATCGATCGCCAGTACGGCTCTCGTTCCACGAAGTCTACTGGCGATATATATTCCCTATTCTAACCGATTTATGGCTTTTTCGCTCTAGGAACTACGGGGAAATTTGCGTGGTGGCGCTTGACATATCCAAAGATTTGACCGAGTATGGCACAGCGTCACTGCTCTCCAAGCTACCCTCATTTGGGTTCCTCCTTCCTCTTTGCTTACTTTTCTAGCTTTTCTTTCAAATCGCTCAATATGTCTGTTGTTGATGGGGCGACTTCTTCTTCTTTCTGTCAATAGTGGTGTTCCTCAGTGTTCTTTTCTTAGCTACTACCTTTTCCTACTTTCATTAATGAACTTCTATCTGCTACATCTAAACTATCACTCGTATTCCGATGATCGACCCTTCAATTCTTTAACTCATATCAATTTTACTCCCACTTTACCTCTGGAATTGCCTCTCGTCTAAACTTCCGATTTTATTCTCGCTGATGGATGGAAATAACTTTGTGAAATTCAATTCTTAAAACCAACTTTTAATCAAATCTTCTGCTCCTTCTCCAAATACCTTCTAACTTTCCTGTTTCTTTCGACGGTTCTGTCGTTCTTCTGTTGCAATATACACATCTTGGCCTTAACATGAACAAAAAAATGTCTTGGAATACTTCACATCACACCGGTTGCTAGGGTGGCCTCAAAAGAACTGGAAGTTCTGTTTAGACTTTTCTCCTTTTCTCAGTTGCTCGCTATACAAAGGTCTCATCGCCATGTATGATTTCTGTTCATATTGGGGGGGGCTCTGGTTCACCCGGCTTTTGGACAGGGTCGAGTAAAAGGCAAAAAGGCTTATAGAATCCTTCTCACTTTCCAGTTCACTTTGAACCTCATCTTTGCGAGGCGAGGTTGGTGCTTTATCTCTATCCTATAGTTACGAAGCGGCAAGTGCTCGAGGGAACTTATCACTCGCGTACACCACCTTTACGACGCCCTCGTAGCAACATAGGTGCTGTATTGCGCACGAGTATTGTTTTGACATTGGTAACTCCAGGCTAGTTTTTGCTGTGGTGCTTCCTTCTTTCCCACCACTCTGTTTTGTGGAATTGTCTTCATCTTCTGTATTTCCTACTGATTTTATCTCCTCACTTTAAAGCCTCGTATGTGCTCATATGCGTAATTTGCGTCTAGAGGGTGACTTTTGAGGTTCTCAACCTCTTGATAGGCTCTGCCGTGAGTGGCGTGGTGACAACTGTAAAAAATCCTTGATGGGCAAGATATTGGACAAAGAGCTTCTCCTATTCCCCATTCCAAACCATCATTCAGATTATCCAGAAAATCGTACTCTTTTCATCATTACCCTCAGATGGATCATATGTCGCACCACATTGTGATTACAAATTTTGACCTTTTCAAATTTAAATAAATATAACCTTTAGACTTCTAGTAATCACACACACAAAATCTACCATAAGTCTACCACAGCTCACTCATCAGAATTGAATCTTTTCAAATCGCCCTCTCATCCTTTCCACAGCAAACACAAACCTTTTCACACACACCACTTCATTTTCACTGTTTCCTTTCATTTGTGTTTCAGTCAACAGCAAGCAAATCAAAATTTGACCTTCTAATACATCCATCACCTCTCTCCTCATCTCCTCAAAATTTATTCCTCTGACATTATATACAGATACGATCCATACATTTTCGCCGAAGGATGGAAGGGCGCTTACTGCGCGATCAGTGACCTTCTTCGAGGCTGCATTAGCATTCCTGGCAAAAAGATAAGTGGTAGTAAAGGCAGCCAACCTAACTACCACCATCCTTTAGTCGCCTTCTACGAGGACGCGGACATAACGATGTGGGCAATTTTTTTCTCCCTACACGTATGGATATAAGGGATAGGGATGTTTTGAAGAATGTTGTTAGAAGAGGGTGGGATATAAGTAATGTGTACTATGATGTTTGTCTGGATGGATTGAGTGTGGATATGACGCATAACAGAAAACGGCGACGCATTAGGCAACTGGAATGTCATACATAATAAGAAAATGGGTGTATATTATATATATCGTCGGGCGGGGTGACCGGCCTCTTTAGGAGGGGTGATTCGGTCCACTCACATAAAATAAAAATATTAAAAATTTTTTTTTTTTTTTTTTGCGTCAATTTTTTAGCCACGCGGTAGTATACAAGTTTTATTTAGATCATATTTATTTCTAGATAATTTTTTTATATTATTTAAAAATGTTAGAAATTAGGGTACAAAATTTTCTTAAATAGAACTTCACTTTTGAAAAATTGATTTTTTTTAACTTGTTATAAAATGAAAAATTGTGGAAGCGATTTTAATTTTTTTCAGTGGATACACTCGAGTTTGTTAACTTTAAACTGGCAAAGTAAATTTTGATCAAGCAGTATAGTGGCACAAAAACGGGGCTAACTTGGTCGCGATTCACCCGCCGTAAAATTGATGGAGGGTGGCTCGGACCACCCTCGTTTTTCGTATTTTACGTATTATTATTGACCATTTTTATTACGTACAATTAATTTAAATGTAATAAAAAGTTATTTTATATTAAGTAAAATTTTTTTTTAAAAAAATGAAATTTTAATAAAAAAAAAACGAGTTCAAAAAAGTGTCAAAATTTTAGGGCGGAGAGGGGTGAATCGGACCGCACCTTATTTATTTTCGTATTTTATTTATCATTTTTGACATCTTTTATTATTATTACGAATTTTAATATGATCAAATAATTATTATATTAAGTAAAAATTAAATATAAAATCTGGAAAATTATACGTAAAAAGACGAATTTAAACAGATGGTCGAGTCATCCTCCTCATGGTGGTCGCTTCCCCGCATCGGTCGGGCTGACTCGGGTTATTCAAACTTTTAAAAACTTTTATTAATTAGAATTACATTATTATTTTTTTGAGTGCTTATGCCCGACTATGGGGCCGTGATTTACAAAAAAAAAATTTCCAAAGTGCATTTGGGGAGAGTCGGGAGACCAAGTTATATCTAAAGTGGTCCGCTTCACCGCCGACCTATATATATAGTATATATATATTATATATTATATATTATTATATATAATATATATTATATATATTATATAGTATATTATTATATAATAATATATATATATATCAGATCTAGGTTATTGTTGGGATGAGTTAGTATAGTGAGGTCTGTGATTATTTAGGTTATGTTCGATGTGAAGGAGGTATGTGGATTCATGCGATGTTAGTGATGGAATTCTTTGCATATCTCACGAAACTATAGGGAATTGTTTGTAGGTATGCTGAGAATGTATTATATTATATTTATTTGTAGCATATGTTATATGTATTGTTAGCATATATTATTATTATTATTATTATATTATTATTTTATTATTATTATTATTATTATATTATTTATTTTATTATTATTATTATTATTATTATTATTATTATTATTATTATTATTATTTATTATTATTATTATTACTATATTATTATTATTATTATTAAGTTTTTTAATATTATTCAAAATTCTTAAATTGTTCAATTAATCGGCAAAGTATATTCGGCGAAATTTGCCGATGACGATTTTTAAAAAATATGCCGATTTTTGCCGGATGCGGATGCGGATGTAATGTCCATCACTAATATATATATATATTATATATTATAATATATATATATATATATATATAATATATATATATAATATATACGGTATATATTATATATATATTATGATATATATATTATATATTATATATATATATTATATTATATATGAGCCGTGTCCAAAAGTGGACCTGCTAGATTTTTTCGAGATGGTGAGGAGTAACAGGTCTTAAGGTTTGTATCATTTCAACAAAGTACTTCAATTCAACACTTAAAAATGGACATTATTAGCATAGAAAAAAAAACTTTGATATTTTTTTTATCATGAATTTGTTTTTTTGTGCGTTGCCATTTTAATGGTATATTTAGACAATTTCTTTTGAGTTTTTGATTGTGTCAGATACAGCTTAACAGTTTTCATTGTTAGAATGTCTTCAGCTAATCGAAAATTAAGATGAGTCCCTTTCTTCTACATCTGTAAGATCCATACTTTCAACGGTTGTATTAGCACTTGATTCACTAGATTTGCCAGAATATGACAAGCGCTTACAAGATTTTTTGCGATGCACTTTTATTCTTTCAATTTTATTGTTAATTGCATACTGTATATTTTTAACATTTACTTTGCGTGCTTAGCAATTCAAGAACTTCCGTTCAATGTCATTTCCTAGTTTCTTCCGGATCCAGAGTCTTTGGCATTACTGTTATAATGAAACTTATAATAACTTGAAAACAAACAATTAAATTAATATGAAATTGCAGTTATTGCTGAAAAGGAAAGGAAAAATGAAAAACCCAATTTTCCCCAGGTTTTTTCGGGTTTTATGTGAAAAAACCCGGGCCCACTGGGCTTTTTCAAAAAAAGTGGGTTTCTTGCCAACCCTGAATTATTCTGAAAAAAAATTGAAAAAACCAAAGTGGGCAAAATAATGGTTTTTTCTAGTGTTTTTTTTTTTAAACCCGGGTGGGTTTTTTCGGGTCGGGGTCCACTCATGCCAACCCTGGTACCAGGAGAATCATGTTCGGGTAGGTACTGGCTGGGTGAAGCAGGGCATAGGCGTTCTGCAAGGGGATCCTCTCTCACCTGTTTTGCTCAATGTCGTGTTGGATTACATCTTGAAGCAAATATCCACTGATGTGGGTGTGCCTATGGGGGGCCAGCAGGTGTCATAGCTGGCATTTGCAGATCACTTAGTGCTCCTAGCCTCTTCACAGCTGGGAATACAAGCAAATCTGTTTGCTCTGGCGAGGACAGCAAGATCTTTAGGTCTCGAGTTTGGGTTCCACAAGTGTGAGTCGGTTGGTCTGCATTGGCTGGGGGGTGGCCAAAAAGTTTTATCCATGACCACACTCCATTCGTGGTTGAAGGGACAAATATACAGATGATGAACTCTACAGGTGTTTAAAAATACCGGTACCTAGGCATTTGGGTCATGTCTTCTGACATAGCAAAATGGATCTTGGGGGACTTTAGGGACTGGCTGAGGAAACTCTCCTCGGCTTACCTCAAGCCACAACAGAAGTTGCACTTATTAGTCAACTATCTGATACCCAAATACACATACGGTACAGGTTGTGGGACGAGCGCCTTACAATCAGGGTGCTGCATGAGGTAGATAGAATGGTTTGGGTAGAGGTAAGGAAGTTAATTCATCTTCCTTTCGATACTCCAGTCTTCATGTTCAGTCAACCACCCATTGGGGTGGGCTGGGGATACCGGAGTTTGAACAGTTCATTTGCACTCAGCTTGAATCATTGCAAAGCGAGATGGAGCAACAGGGCAGTGTATGGGTCCTGGCCGCTTCAGCTATCAGAATACCAGTCTCGTTAAGGACGAGGAGGCTCTAAGTAATGAAGTTTAGAAATGGACTCCGTCTGCCAGGTACTACAAAGCAATCTGGCTATTACAGCTGGATTGAGGATGGCACTTGCCTGATGTGAGGTTCAGTGTATGTTGATTCTGTAAAGATCTGACAGAGCCTGATTGCTATGCGAGAAAGATCTAACTGAGATCTAACATCTTATCAACGTGACGACTGTGCTGCCTCAATAAGATGTGATCTGGGTTGTCCCAGGGCAGAGACCTTGGGACATGTCCTCCAGGAATGTCAGGTGGTAATCCCCCTTTGGACAGTTCATCATGATAACTTGAACCTCCTATTAAAATCTGAGTTGGAGAAGAGGGGCTAGCAAGTCCTGCTGGAACTTGCCATTCCCACTCCAGCTGGCCTGCAAAAACCTGACTTGGTTTTCTGGAATGAAGGGACTGCCCAAGTAGTTGACATTACGGTAGTGGAAGATGCGATTGTGTGCACCCTTTATGTAGTTGTCCAACAGAAAGTAGACTACTACAAGCTGCATGCTATTGAAGCGCATGTTCAGGATGAGCTGTCATGAGTTCAGTGCTATGGCCTTCAACTGGTAGGGGGCGACTTGGCAGGGAGGTCGCACGCCTTGTTGAAGCTGTTGAAAATAGTGAAATCCATCAAGCTGCTAGAAGTGCACTTGCTGGAAGGCAGTGCAGAAATCTAGCAGTTTTTTAACAGTACCACTGGTGGATGGGGCTAGGCTCCATACTTGTCTTCGGGGCTGGAGCTTTCCATCCAGCATGTTACCCTAATGTGTGGGAAGAACTCTGTATATAAGTGAGTGACAGTTCTCCCCTGTAGATACACAGTCAGAGATTTAGGGATCATGGAGTTATGTAATTCCATACACTTGGTGCTGGTAGGTGATGAGAGGCTGGGAAGATTTTACTGAAATCCACTCTTAGTGGTCCCTTCGCTTGGTCTCTTCATGCAGGCTTCTAAAAAAAAAAATGCATGTGGTAACTATGGCAAACTTATAATAGTATTTTTAACATGTACTTTAGATATAGTTTTTGCTTTTGGTAGTAGTTTAGCTGATGTGTATAAAGGCATTTTCCACTTTGTCATTTGTGCTAACAAATGGTAGGAAATGTTAAGTTTGCATTCCATTTGTCAAATTGGTAATAGTATAATTCTGGTGTGTCAATTGTGCAATTATTGCATTAAATATATAAACATTTAATTTAAGAAAATAATAAGATTGTGACAAATATTTGTGTGCTTTTATTTTTTTCCTGTTTGATATATTGGAAAAGAAATCAATGATAATGTTTTCACTACGTGGTAGCCCCGTTTGAATTGACATGTTTCATTCAATAAAATTAGCTTTAAATCTAATTTCTTCCAAATTGTTGAACTCCATCACAATAATTAATCAATTACTTGTAATATAAACTATTTATCTTTTTTTATTTCCGTTTATTCCAAATTGACGGGCTGTATCACAACAGATGATTCCAATTGTTTGTAAACAAAAATAAACCTCGTAAGCCGTTGTGTTCGATTTTACACGAAATTCACGCTAAAACTGTAAGCATTTCTTACGGTGTTTAAGCACAAATGACATAAACGAAAACGCCTTTAGTCACACATGGGTACACGGTCTAAAAAGTTTGGAGATCGCTGGTCTAGGGGTCAGGGAACAACTTTTTAAGAACAAATAAGACCGTTTTCGTTTTTGTCATTTGTGCGTAATTGATTTTAATAATTTTTTTGAAAATATGCAACAATTTTCTAATACCGTGACAGGAATTATAGTTGTCACTGGGGGGTACTAATATTTAATGTAATAGTACGTAAAATGTATGTTTTAGTGCATACATGTAAACCAAAAAAATTTGGTCAGCCTATATAAATTTGTTCTATTGCTCCAACAATTTCCATATATAATTCTTTAATATGTTCATAATGCACGAAACACTTTTAACTCCCACACCACTGTTTCGCACCTTTCTGAAATCATAACTAATTGCCAGCTTGTTTCATTTTACCTTTATCATCATTGTGAGTCGAGAGTTAGTATCGGCAGCACTTGTTTTATATTGCTTAATTGTTTATTTGATTTATGCTAATCTTATAATATCATCGTCTAAATCTTTACTGCCTAAAATATGGCGTCTACGCTGTCAACTTCATTAGTTTTAAAGACTAGAAGAACTGAGGTGCGCTTTTCGTCCATTTTCGTTCGCCGCACCGTAACGCATTATAATGTCGGTTAACTCGGGAAGAGTGTAGTGATCCATTCGTAATCGATGCCTACACCGTACTGAATCAACGATGAATTGGGCAAGGTAAAGGTATTGTCACGTGTTTCCGGAGGACATTAAACGTACACACAAGTACGCAAGCACAAACACATTAAAATTGAGTAACATAAATCGTCGGTAACCTACATGCAACGCGTCACACAACATAAACTAGTGTACCTTACATCATCCGTAACTTTAAAACTAAGCGTCATACAACATAGGTTATTTAACAATAAATGTTCCTTATCGTTTGCTCATCAGCCTCCGATTTTGCGAGAGGTTTTGAATCACCTGTATATATATATATCATATATATATATATTATATTATATAATATATATATCATATATATATATATATATATATATATATATATATATTTATATATATATATATAATA
>JABUQX010032714.1:20000-22411 GCA_015478945.1 Trachelipus rathkii
ACCAAAAACGCACGTATGTATACCTCATGTTCCTCGGGAGAGTCGAGGAAGCGCAATAGCAAGATCCATCTAAATAACGCCCCAAAGCAAAGGGAGAAAGACCAAGAGAGGATAGAATCTATGAATCTCTGGAATGACTGAGCTGCATTTTTAAAAACTGAATGGCATCCTTGTATACTCAAAGAGCCAAAGGGGGGATCACAGTTGTCTTGGGGACGTCTTCCGGAGCTATTGGTCAGTGGCGGCTCCAGACTTTGCGGGGCCTGGGCCGGCCAATGGCGCAGCCCCTAGCTTGCGGCGGTCTCTGCGGTGTTTTCGTAGAAAACATACACAAGTATATAAAGTAATAAAAATTTGCACATGTATATATATATATATATATATTATATATATATATAATATATATATATATTATATAATATATATTATAGTATATATATATTATAATAATATATAATATATATATATATATACTATATATACTATATATATAGATATATAATAGTATAATATATAATTATTAACTATACATATCATATAATATTATTAATATATATATATATATATATCATTATTATATATATATATACTATATAAATATATAATATATATATATATATATATATATATATATATACTATATATAGTATATATAATATATATTATATTATATATACTATATATACTATATTGCGCAGCTCATTGCGATATGCGGCGTAATCGTTTAGTCTCCTCCATGCGTCGTGAGGGCCCCTTATAAGGCGAGGGCCCAGGCGATTGCCCAGGTCGCCTTGCCCTGGAGCCGCCACTGCATTCTAGAGGGGTATGCTCGAATTAACTCCAATGAAGGAAAGATAGTGTTTCCGGCCAGGTGTGATGTAAAAGATTGCAATATAGGAATCCGGTTACTTATCTGGCAGTCGTCGGCAAATTCAGCCCTAAATTCCACCACAGTGTCTCCGAGTCTCCCGCTAGCCGGGCCTTTAGCGACCATGTGTAGAGGATGAAGACAACAACTTTCTGGAGGCCGCCGATGCCACATCTGTAACTATATGATTCAAATCGGCCTTGCGCCTTGACGCTTATCATGGCGGTAGATGACAAGGACCTCGTAGCAAAGATTGCATATCGGAAGAGCGAAGATGCATATAACAGGAAGGAAATTCCTCCTGAGCGAGGTAAGAAAGGGAGAGACAAACCGTTTATGGATGGAGGAGCAAATACCTCGATATACCTTTTAGAGCAGAGAAGAAATAATGACGCTCGAAGAGGAAGAGAAAGGTATCGTCGTCAACAATTGCCGTAGATGACGAAGGTCAACCATAAGATTGAAATGGATAAGAAATCAGCTGCCAGCACCGAGGATCGGCTGTGTTACCTCAGCGACGAGAAAAAACCCATGGAAATTCGACGGCTGTAGAGAAAGATCTAGAATGCCACAAACGCTCGCCATAAACCGAAAATGAAGTAAAATCCATTAGCAGCGGAATATCGTTGACGACCAGGAAGGGGGATAGCAGAGTCCTGAGAGGGGTCTCTAGGAACCAAAGAAAGGCTAGCTCCCGAATCGATCAAAATGGAAAGTTTAGTGGAGTGATCGTAAATGCGAAGGACATCCTGCGTGGGAGGAGGAGGAGAAAGAGAAGAAGAAGAAGCTGGGGAAGGGCCAGCATCCTCCAACGCTCCTATGGAGGACTGGCTGTCGAGTTTCTTCGATTGTAAGAGCAGAGATCACATTTCTTCGCTTCCATCCTATAGGTATTTGATATAACCCATACCCATTTAGATTACGATCGCTGGGCGAAAGAAGAAGCAGAAAGGGGAACGATGGGCACCGCAGAGCGATGGTCAGGAAGATATGCGTCACGGGGACGCCGAAAGGCATATTGTTCAAACAGCTGTAGTAGGGATAGAAAGCAGTTTCCATCTCTGGCATCCCACTTCGTATAACCGAAACCTGGCATCGAGAGATGCAGAAGGAGTAGGATGTACTGCGAAAGCGTAGAGAGTAGGAGTTTCTGTGATTGAAGAATACGGAGCCTGAGTTGAAAAGTCGGACAGAAGAAGGTTGTAAGATGAAAGAGCGGGGTGAATAGCGGAGGTGGGGTGATACTGGAATGCTTGCTGAAGGGCAAAAGTGATGGCATGGAAGCAAGAGCCGTAGTAGCAGGGGCTGGAGGGACCACTGATACACGTGGGCCGTATAGACTGTCACGGGCTCCAAACTCTATCTGCCGTTACGGGCAAACTCCGTAAGAGTCTGCGCCCGTATTCTATGCGACTGCAGGACGCTGTGTTATCTGTAGGCATTTTCTGGAGAAGAGCGTGCGAATGATTTTGGGACTTAACGTTGGTTGATGGTGCCGCCCAACAAATCAGCATCCGCACAAGTACTCATCTCTCTCTTTGTT
>JABUQX010032715.1:0-20000 GCA_015478945.1 Trachelipus rathkii
TATATATATCAGTGGCGTTTTCTCCATGAATGCAAAGCATGCAATGAATGCGTACGTACGTTAAGTAAAAATATAATTACAGCATGTATAATTTGGTGGGATGAAAATAAATATTATATATTTTATAATATTAAATTTTATATGCTTACTTTGAATGCAAGAACTTCAGAAAAAATCCGATTCTAACATAAAAATAGCCCTTATTCTATGAGTAAATACGGCAAAAAATGCAATGCAAATGAGAATGAAAAATTGCTTATTCGTTGGGAAAACAATTTTATTCAATAATAGGCCTTACCGCTCGACTAAATACGGGCTAATTTACTTACGTTTTTTTTTTAACATTATGCCTTTAAACCAAAAGTTTTTTTTCTGCTTTTAGGAAAGGGAGAAAAATTAATGTTATTTAGATCTTAAATCAAAAGTGAATAATTTTTAAATTTAGTTGCATTCTTTCACATAACGCCTTTATTCATCATTACGCATTTCAGTTTTGGGGGATTCATCATCATTTTTTAGAGAACATAATTTTTAAATAATATTGTGAAAAAGAGTTTTTTTTATATATATATATATATATATATATATATATATATATATATATATATATATATATATATATATATATATATATATATATATATATATATATATATATATTTATATAAATATAAATATATATACTTATACTATATATATATATATATATATATGATCAGCCTCTAGAAGAGCCAATCCATCTCTCAAAAACTGCAACAGCTACCGGGAAAGAATACATTGCTGGAATGCTGGTCTAATTTTAGTGCGAAAATGTAAAAAAAAAAAAAAAAAAAAAAAAAAAAAATATATATATATATATCTCAAAAACTACAATAGCTACAGCGAAAAGGAATACATTTTTGGAATCCTGGTAAATTTTAGTTAGGAAAATGTAAAAAAAAAGTAAAAAAAATAAAAAAATATTGTTAATAATTATAGTAATATGATTAGAGCCTATTTAGAGAGCTTTTTATTGGTTACTCGTTAAAATAAATACTCTATTAAATTTTGCTTTTATTTAAATAATACCCCAAGGGTATACCCCACCGATGGCAGGAGTCAGGGTCTCTCTGCCTTCCGGGGAATTATCTGGGTATATATATAATATATATATATATATATATATATATATATATATATATATATATATATATATATATATATATATATATATATATATATATATATATATATAGTTTTAGAGGATAAGCATTTTCTTTAGCTTTTTAGTTTCCAGCATTGCATGCGTCTAAACATGAGGCAGGAATCGCCACTGATATATATATATATATAATATAAAAATATATATATATATATATATATATATATATATATATATATATATATATATATATATATATATATATATATAGTAGTATAGGGTGGACAACTGACGGCCAAGGTCACGGCCAGAATGTTGCAAAGCAATGTTGCAAATGTTGCAAGCAACATTTTGCAACATTTGGTTTTTCAAGCTTGACGTGTCAAGGTTAAGGTTTTCAAGGTCGGTGAGACCGAATTTAAGGTCTGGAAGACCGACTTCCGAGGTTCTGAGCCTGAACTCAAGGGTTTTAGCCCCAAAAGGGGGCGGAGCCCCTCAAAAGGGGCTTTTTGGTTCTTAGAAGGTTTTAAATGATCGATAGATCATTTTTGATGGTTCCAATCGATTTATCGTGATCGATTACCCCTAAATCGATTTTTAAATCGTCTTTCTACGATGCTCTGGATGGCATATTAATAAAATTTTAATCGAAAGAAAATAATTACAATAATTAACATTCGATTAATCGTTGTAGTAAGTCAGCCACCTGCGCGGGCCCACCCTTTTCGATACGAAGGAATAAAGCTATCGGTCTGAAACTTGGTATATGGTCATTGTGTGTGATAAGCTGATCACACGCGAGTTTTGGTGACCGTAGGTCACCCCTAAGGGGGTGCTGCCCCCTTAGCGTCAAGGTCAAATTCGTTCTGAAAACCATGTTAGGCTTAACGTATCGGAATGAAATTTGGATGTGAGTTATATGATGACGTAATCTCGTCGGAGACGAGATTACGTTCCTCTGCGTCCCCCGTAAGGGAGCCCCGACCAAAAATTAAAAATGATCGTAGAAGACTGAAACTTGGATGCTGGGTTGAGGAGTCGGAGTCGGTGACGGAGACGGAGTTGGAGTCGGATTCGGAGACGGAGTCGGAGGTGGGTTCGGTTTCGGAGGGGGGTCCCCGGTTGAAAAAAGAAGAAGAAGAAATGCATGGAATGCAAAACAGAGGAAGAAGAAGAAGAAGAAAGGAAGAAGAAGAAAGGAAGGAGGAGGAAAGGAGGAAGGAAGAAGAATGAGGAAGGAGGAGGAGTCTGAGGAAGGATTCAGAGTTGGCTCCGGCACCGGTGCTGGAGCCACTGCGGTGCCGACATAGTAAACATTCATTTAATAATACAAGATCATTACTGTTTACATAACTGCTTCTGTTCTATCATGTACATATTGTCAATTGCATCGCATCTTGCATAGATAACCTTTATTTTCTAAACGTTGAAGACTTACATTTCTATTTTCTTTTTATAAACGTTAACTAATATATTTTTTTTCCTAAGTTGAAACATACATATACTGTTTACTATTTTTATTTTTATAAGTTTTTATTTTGCATTTATACTTTATGTTTAACTTTATTTTTTTAATTTTTATTTTATTTTTATTTCAATTTTCTAACTTTATTTTTATTTTTTTTTTTTTTTTTTTTTTTTTTTTTTTTTTATTTTTTTTTTTTTAACTTTTTTTTTTTTTAATTTTTATTTTACATTTATACTTTGTTTATTTTTATTTTAATTTTTAATTTTTTAATTTTCTAACTTTATTTTTATATAAGTTTTTATTTTAGATTTATACTTTGTGTTTAATTTTTTTATATAAGTTTTATTTTGCATTTATACTTTGTGTTTATTTGCTTTATTTTCATTTTTATTTTTTATTTTTATTTAAATTTATTTTCTAACTTTATTTTTATATAAGTTTTATTTTACATTTATACTTTGTGTTTAATTTTATTATTTTAATTTTTATTTTTTTATTTTTATTTTTTAAATTTATTTTTCTAACTTTATTTTTATTTTATTTTTTTTTTTTTATTTTTTATTTTTTTTTTATTAAAATTTTTATTTGATTTATTTATTTTTTGTTTTATTTCTTTAAAACTTTTTGTTTTGTTAAATTTTTTATACTTTTTATGTTTATAACATAAAAACTTACGTTTTTACATACCCTAAAGCAGTAAATCAGTAAATCAAGCCACCCAACCTACCCTCCTGTCCAATCATGATCTATTGACCTATTGATCTATTGATCTATTGATCTATTGATCTATTGATTAAGGTCAAATTTTTTACTAAAATTGTAACGTTTTACATACCCTAAATCAGTAAATCAGTAAATCAAATCACTCACCCCACCTTCCACCATTCTGTGACGTATATTGATCTATTAGTCTATTTATCTATATATATATTTCGAGTATCTTTTTGGATAAACATAACATAAAATCAAGTTCTTTATACACTGATCAACGAATATATGCTGACGTAACAAAGTTTTCACATTAATAAAGCTAACATAGCATCACCTAAACTAAGAAAAATAATGTACAAAGACAAACCTAAAGCACCTTAAGCCCAAATAAACTGATAACATTAACAAAGTCCCACACTTAACACCAGTAAAGAAACTAACATTGCACGCAAAACGTAGCCTATTCTTACTTTTTGACGCATACATCTACCATATTAACGTTAACCGTACACTGACACAGTAGCATTTAGCAAAAATTTATCACAACAATGGATAATTATCATACTGATCAACGAATATACTCTAACGTAATAAGGTTTCCACATCAATAAAGCTAACATGAACTAAGAAAATAATGTGCAACGACAAACCTGACACACCTTAAGCCCGAAAAAACTGCTATCATTAACAAAGTTCCATACTTGACAACAGTAAGTAACTAGCATTACATGCAAAACGTAACCTATTCACACTTTTTCAAGCATATCTCTAACATATCAATGCTAATTTTACATTAACACAGTAATATTTAACAAAAATTTATCATATCCTGACCTAACTATTGTAATGAACTAAGAATAAATGACACACACACACACACACACACACACACACACACACACACACACACACACACACACACACACACACACACACAACATTATGCAATAGTAACACCTGAAATATTTTTAGGCTTATCTCTTTTTAGGCTCCGCCCCCTTTCAGAAAATTTCAACATGAAACATGAAAATGATTTTATCTGTAACCATTTACATAAAGTGATGCAATACTTATTATATTTATTAAACAAACTGGTAAATCTGGCAACTGCGTATCATACAGAGGTGAATTGGCAACTCTGTATAGATTTGGGAGCTGAGTTATATATAAATCAGCGAGCTACTCGATGGGTCATTCATAATCAAGAGCTCTTACGATCAACACTTTAAGACACCTTCGTTGGATCCTGTTGTATCATTAGCCAAGTTTTTTATATCTACACATGAGGATTTTTCAAATCAATACTTATTCAGCTAGGTAAGATTTTTTCTTTAATATATATATTTTCTCATTTAAAAATGACATTGTAATACATCTGGTCAATAATTATTGATACGTAAAGTAATTAAATATATTATCAATTAAGAATAGAGGGAAAATGATATATGCACATGTCTAAAAAAATTATTCTTTTCCAGAAACGTGTTGAATATACAACCATACATTTGAGTAAAAAGCATCCTACGTGACGTCATCTTCGCACCCTTTAAAATGGTATGTTGCTATTGTTGTGTGGATAAATATATTTAATATATGTTATGAGAAATACTATGTTAAACTAATATATTATTGGTATAATGACCTAAATGGCATGAAAACTTGATTTTAATTGCCTAATGCAACATAAATAATAATAATGATTATTTATTCCAGGCTAGCTCTTCGATGATGAATGCTGGTAATAAGAAGAGGAAGACCACTATAACAGACATAACGCACATCTCTGTAGAGAAACTTAAAAGGTCAATGGAACGTCATACCTATGAAGTTAAGGTTATTGACGAAAACTTTTTCCATGGACCAAGAGATCTTGAAATATCATTTGAAATGGTTGTGAGTGAAGTTATTGAAACTATATTACAAGACTTGAACTACGATGGGGCACGCATGAGGGTGGGTATTAACTTCACTTTTGGCGATGATCAGTCACCTGACCGGAAATATTATGTAAATATCAGTTACCGGGATATACTGGAGTGAAAGAGATGATGAGACGCTTGGAAGGATCATTCCAGTCCGGTGATAAGGCGTCCTTTACCAAATTCAAAGTAGTAGCGACCGTGTTCATGTTAGCTAAAGGCAAAGGCGATGACTGTGAAACCGATGCATTCGAGCCACAAAATCTTAGTTTCGAGCATCGTTACATTAGTAAAGTTCACCTAGAGAAAGGCAATGTAGGTTGTGCCTTTAAAGCCGTCGTTTTGTTTAGGAAAATAGCGAGAGAATGTGTAAAGGTCAAAGATATTCATTCTTATACAATTGAGAATGAGGCAGAAGCATTAGCTAAAAAATGTGGTATGGAATATACAGATTCTTTCATAGTAACTGATTTTGAAAAAATCGAGAATGTCGAAAAATGCCGTATAGTCGTATTCGGTCCTGAAGGTAAAGGAGTAAAAATACTTTATAATCCATCTAACGAGAACAGAAATGACCCTTTATACATTATAGGCCATGATGGAGCAAATCATTACTATGCTATAAAAGAAGATAAGTTAAAGTTATGTTTTGAGAATACCAAAAAGCATAAGGCGTATATGAACGGTATCTTTTGCACATACTGCTACACTTTCAACAGCAATAATATCGCGCATAAATTAGACTGTGAACATTATGGATGTAGACAGTGTTTATACGATAAGTGTCAAGGCTCGTTTGATCATGATGGTATTTTCCATGAATGTCGTGAATGTAATCGTGAATTTTATAATGCATTCTGTTTTAAAAAACATCAAGATAATAATACATGCAAGAAAATTAAGATTTGCAAACTCTGCCTTGTGCAAATAAATGCTGATCGTTACGGTAATTTCAAACACGATTGCACAAAAGCTTATTGCAAAACATGCAGTACATTATACGAGCCTAAAGAAGACGAATATCATATATGCTACATGAAAAAGAAAATTAAAAAGAAGAAAGATACTGGTCCGGTGGTTTATACATGTTACTATGATATCGAGACATACCAGGAAGATAAAGGTTATGATGATAAAGGAAGAAGAATAATAGAATTGCGTCCTTATTTACTGGTAAGCCAGATGATATGCGAAATGTGTACAGATAAGGAAGGTGAGCAGGTATGCTCACATTGTGGTTCAAGAACAAGAACATTTAAATTAGAGACCGAAAAAACGCCTGTAAATCAATTTATAGACTTCCTGATGGAGTTTTCAGAGAAAAATCCTAAGTCAAAAGTACTTGTTGCTGCACATAATGGTGGAAAATTTGATCATCAGTTCGTATATGCATCATAACTGACCCACCCGAGTTCAGATTCTATCAGCAGAAACCCTTTAAAAAGAGGTAATAAAATAATTTCAATGGGAACGAATGGAAATATAGACTTCAGGGATACATTGCTTTTCACACCATGTGCATTGAAAAGCATGCCTAAATGCATGGGTGTTAGTGAAAAAGACAATTCCAAAGGTTTCTTTCCCTATACATTAAATGAAGATACATTGAATTATAAAGGACCTATTCCTGATAAGAAATTCTTCGAAGTAGATAAAATGTCAACAGATGAAAAGCTAGAATTTGAAGAGTACTATAATAAGTTTATAGGCAAAGAATACAATATTTTTGAAGAATGTGAAAAGTATTGTGTACAAGATGTTAATATACTAAGAAAATGTTTTGAGAAGTTTAGAGGTAGCTTCATTAAAGAATTTGATATAGATTGTCTAGATAACAACATAACAATTGCATCTTTATGCTTTACACTTTATAAAAATGTGTTTATGCCTGAGAAAAAATTACTATTCTAGGTCGAGAGAACCCTAAACCTTTCACCTATGAAGCAATTCGCTGGCTCTTGTATCAAGAAAAATTGAACAATATAGACATAAGGCATGCTCGTAACGGTGGAGAGAAAGGGTTTAAAATTAAGAACAAGTGGCTTTACCCTGACGGGTTTGGTTATGTAAAAGGAGTGAAAACTGCTTTCCTATACCATGGTTGTGCATGGCATGGACATAAAGACTGCAATAAAGGAAAAGGTATGCTGCATGGCGTATCGGCTGTTGACCGCTACAATCTCACCATGAAACAAGAAGATAGGTATAAAGAAGCAGGGTTTAATGTAGTACGTGTGTGGGAATGTGAATGGAAGGTTCAAAAGACCCAAATCATTCAAGATCCTGATCATACCGATGAAAACATAAGCATTAGTGACTATATTCAACGTCTTAGCAATGATGTTGTTAACAACAGACTCATAATAGATAATTCATTGTTTGGAGGCCGCACTGAACCATTCGTACATTACTACCCTCCAACTAAAGGACAGAAGATCATGTATTTAGACTATACATCGCTTTATCCTTATGTTCAGAAACGAATGAAGTATCCTTGTGGGCCCCCTGAAAAACTAATAGGTGATAAAGTACCTGACATTGAATCATTTAAGAATGGTATCAATGATAAATATTTCGGTACAGCTTACATTAAGATTCTTCCTCCTCAAGACTTATACATCCCCGTCCTCGCTAAACGGGCCAAAAATAAATTAATATTCCCACTCTGTGCAAAATGTGTTGAAGAAAATTGTGCGAAATGCAATCATGATAAGAATGAACGTGCTATTGAAGGTGTATACACAACACCTGAAATTCAGTTAGCATTAGAGATGGGGTACGAAATAATTAAAATTTTTGAAGTTTGGTCGTTTAAAGAGAAGGAGTTTTTATTTGAAGGATATGTGAACCACTTCTTAAAAATAAAAACAGAGGCATCAGGACCACCAAATAATATTCACGAAGACGATCCTGATTTCGAGGAAAAACTTAGAGTTTGTCCGTCTTTTCAGAGAAAAGGAAGGTGTCGAACTTGATATTAACAATATCAAGAAAAACCCTGGAATGAGGTTCATTGCAAAATTATGCCTCAATTCTCTTTGGGGAAAATTTGCACAAAATACGCCTACAAGAGGCGATGTAGTATGTACTAGTGATAAACAAGTATGGGAACTAATCAATCAATGCGACAATGAAGTCACTAGTGTTATTCCAATAGGCTGTAAATATGTTGTAACAGTTATCAAAAATGCACTAGCCGAACGCATGTCAACTGCTACAAATATTCCTATCGCATCGTTTACGACTGCATATGCACGTATAAAATTATACGAGCTACTTAACAAAGTCAAACAAAGGGCATTGTACTGCGATACAGACTCTTGTATTTTTGTCGCTGGAGAAAACGATGAAGTTATTGAAACAGGAAACTTTTTAGGTGAACTAACAGATGAAATAGCAGAATACGGTTCTGGGGCATACGCCTCTTTTGTATGTACTGGACCTAAGTCTTATGCTGTTAGAATAAGAACTGCAGATGGAAATATAAAATATATTGTAAAAGCCAAAGGTCTTACAATCAATAAAGATACAAAGGATACTATTAATTTTGAAAAATTGTTAAAGTTAACGTATGATCGTTGCTCTGAAAATAGTATAGGCCACGATGAGTCATTGTACAATGATATCAAAAACCATGATGTTACAGTGAAGGCAATGAATGAAATACAATTTGATAATGTTGATAAAGATGATGTACGAGACGATGACCTACCTCATAAAAAAGCTGCACGAATAGACGAGTCACAGAATCCTAATGCTAATTTACACGGAAGTAACAGAGGAGGGTTATGTTACAGTGTGTCTAATATAACTTTTCAGCCTGGGAAATATGGAGGTGTCAGTATTGTTGCTGGTACTAAAATGGTACAGCACACAACCGACAAGCGAATCTTTATTAAAAATTCATGTCGCACTGCATCATATGGTTATAAGGGTACAATAATTTCCATTTAATATATTATAAATATTTATCTATGTCTAATGTATAATGTTTAATGTTTTTCCATGTACAAATATTCTGAATAATAAAATGTAGATAATAAAGTTATTTTTATTAACCCTTGCATAAAATCATTTTCATGTTTCGCGTTGATTTTTCTGAAAGGGGGCGGAGCCTAAAAAGAGATAAGCCTAAAAATATTTCAGGTGTTACTATTGCATAATGTTGTGTGTGTGTGTGTGTGTGTGTGTGTGTGTGTGTGTGTGTGTGTGTGTGTGTGTGTGTGTCATTTATTCTTAGTTCATTACACAAGTTAGGTCAGGATACGTTAAATCTTTGTTAAATATTACTGTTTTAATGTAAAATCAGCATTGATATGTTAGAGATATGCTTGAAAAAGTGTGAATAGGTTACGTTTTTGCATGTAATGCTAGTTACTTACTGTTGTCAAGTATGGAACTTTGTTAATGATAGCAGTTTTTTCGGGCTTAAGGTGTGTCAGGTTTGTCGTTGCACATTATTTTCTTAGTTCATGTTAGCTTTATTGATGTGGAAACCTTATTACGTTAGAGTATATTCGCTGATCAGTATGATAATTATCCATTGTTGTGATAAATTTTTGCTAAATGCTACTGTGTCAGTGTACGGTTAACGTTAATATGGTAGATGTATGCGTCAAAAAGTAAGAATAGGCTACGTTTTGCGTGCAATGTTAGTTTCTTTACTGGTGTTAAGTGTGGGACTTTGTTAATGTTATCAGTTTATTTGGGCTTAAGGTGCTTTAGGTTTGTCTTTGTACATTATTTTTCTTAGTTTAGGTGATGCTATGTTAGCTTTATTAATGTGAAAACTTTGTTACGTCAGCATATATTCGTTGATCAGTGTATAAAGAACTTGATTTTATGTTATGTTTATCCAAAATCATACTCGAAATGTGACTTGAATCAATAGATCAATAGATCAATATACGTCACAGAATGGTGGAAGGTGGGGTGAGTGATTTGATTTACTGATTTACTGATTTAGGGTATGTAAAACGTTACAATTTTAGTAAAAAATTTGACCTTAATCAATAGATCAATAGATCAATAGATCAATAGATCAATAGGTCAATAGATCATGATTGGACAGGAGGGTAGGTTGGGTGGCTTGATTTACTGATTTACTGCTTTAGGGTATGTAAAAACGTAAGTTTTTATGTTATAAACATAAAAAGTATAAAAAATTTTAACAAAACAAAAAGTTTTAAAGAAATAAAACAAAAAATAAATAAATCAAATAAAAATTTTAATAAAAAAAAAATAAAAAATAAAAAATAAAAAATAAAAAAATAAAAATAAAGTTAGAAAAATAAATTGAAATAAAAATAAAAAATCAAAATTAAAAAAATAAAGTTAAACATAAAGTATAAATGCAAAATAAAAACTTATAAAAATAAAAATAGTAAACAGTATATGTATGTTTCAACTTAGGAAAAAAAAATATATTAGTTAACGTTTATAAAAAGAAAATAGAAATGTAAGTCTTCAACGTTTAGAAAATAAAGGTTATCTATGCAAGATGCGATGCAATTGACAATATGTACATGATAGAACAGAAGCAGTTATGTAAACAGTAATGATCTTGTATTATTAAATGAATGTTTATTAACTCGGCACCGCAGTGGCTCCAGCACCGGTGCCGGAGCAAACTCTGAATCCTTCTCAGCCTCATCCTCCTTCTTCATTCTTCTTCCTTCCTCCTTCCTCTTCTTCCTTTCTTCTTCTTCCTTTCTTCTTCTTCCTTTCTTCTTCTTCTTCTTCCTCTGTTTTGCATTCCATGCATTTCTTCTTCTTCTTTTTTCAACCGGGGACCCCCCTCCGGTGGGGTCTCAGGACTCCGAAACCGAACCCACCTCCGACTCCGTCTCCGAATCCGACTCCGACTCCTCAACCCAGCATCCAAGTTTCAGTCTTCTACGATCATTTTTAATTTTTACGGGGGCTACGTCCCCCCTTACGGGGGACGCAGAGGAACGTAATCTCGTCTCCGACGAGATTGCGTCATCATATAACTCACATCCAAATTTCATTCCGATACGTTAAGCCTAACAGGGTTTTCAGAACGAATTTGACCTTGACGCTAAGGGGGCAGCACCCCCTTAGGGGTGACCTACGGTCACCAAAACTCGCCTGTGATCAGTTTATCACACACAATGACCACATACCAAGTTTGAAGCAAATATCTCTATTCCTTCATATCGAAAAGGGTGGCATCGCCCAGGTGGGGGCATTACTACAACGATTAATCGAATGTTAATTATTGTAATTATTTTCTTTCGATTACATTTTCAGTGCTAAATGCCATCCAGAGCACGTAGAAAGACGATTTAAAGATCGATTTAGGGGTAATCGATCACGATAAATCGATTGGAACAATCAAAAATGATCTATCGATCATTTAAAACCTTCTAAGAACCAAAAAGCCCCTTTTGAGGGGCTTCCGCCCCCCGGGGCTAAAGCCCTTGAGTTTTGGGCTCTGAACCTCGAGAGTCGGTCTTCAGACCTTAAATTCAGTCTCACCGACCTTGAAAACCTTAACCTTGACGTCAAGCTTGAAAACCAATGTTGCAAAATATTCAGCAGCTTTGCAACATTCTGGACGTGACCTTGGCCGTCAGTTGTCCACCCTATACTATATATATATATATATATATATATATATATATATATATATATATATATATATATATATATATATATATATATATATATATATATATATATATATATATATATATATATATATCATATTTTATATAATTTAATGAGGAGGATGGTGTTGACATTTTTAATTAATTTAGAAATTCTTGGTTGTAGTTCCTGAGAGATAGCAATCTTAGCTCTGGTTCAATGGTTATTTTATTTCTCTTTTTTGTCTCAAGATCTGTCATAGCACTAAACGTTTGCTCGCATAAATATGTTGACCCAAATGGAAGCAAGGAATTAATTGCAGTTTGTGTTAATTTAGGATATTCATTTTCCATCCATGCCCCAAAATTTTGACAAAGCTGTTTCATAAAAAGTTCTTCTTAAATTTGTATCTTCTTTAATTTCAATTAGCTGTTCTTAAATGTAATATGATGTTTGAGATTTAACATTAACAATAAAAATTTTATTCCTTTATACTGGAAGGTTATAAAAAATTTTTAATAAATTCTTCTCTCAAATTTGTCAGGTGTGTGATAAAGTGTCCTTTTTCTGACAATTTTATTTCATTTTCTACAATGAAATCATTCAAAGTAGGAAACCTTTCCAAACTTTCGACTTCGATATTTTCTAGGGTTAAAAAAACCAAGTTTTTTTCTGAAAAGCCTATATTCCTTACTGATAAATCATTACCTTTAGGTTGAAGAGACAAGTTTAAGCAATTTATTTTCTCAAAAATATCTGCCAGATAACATACTATACTATCAGACAACTTTCACTGCAGAGCAGGTTCGCAAACTTTAAGTTCTCTCTTTTCCTAAAAGAAAATTTTAAGTTTATCTTTAAGCTCGGTAATTCTATTAAGTATTTTGCCATAACAACCACCTTATGGTAAAGGCAAAATTTGAGCTTTGATCACGCTGGCGCATAGCTTCAGTGTTGCAGTACCGAACTGTTAGAAAACCACCTTGCACTACCGGGTGCTATTCTTCTTGAACTTAGAAAAAATCTTCATGCGAGCCGACTGCGCCAGAATATCCTTTCTTCATATACTGTAATTCTATGAACTTTTTAAGACTTAATTCCAATGCATGTTTTGCTAGGCTGTGGTCACTGGCTGACACAAAACATTTCGACACACAATGAAACGAAACATTTTGTGTTATTAAATAAAGTTTCACCATGTATCATGCCGCTTTGACTGCATTATTTTTAAATGAGTAGCTGCACACAGGCTGACACATGGCGAAACAAAGCTATGAAAACAACCATATACGATCAAACAAGTTGATACAAGTGCTGTCTTCGTACTCCCATGTTTCTTTCAATTTTTCACGAACATCATGTCTTGATTTTATTGTACATTTTACTGCAATCGCTATTTTATTTTATTAATTTCATTCCAGTGGACAAATTTTGTCAGTATGTGCTTTTCATGGAGAACATGCCAGAACCACCTAAATGGGCTCTCACTGGAGATAGGCAATGTGCAACTATTATTCTTGTTTGTTTGATTTTTAATAATAATTCAAAGCATGTAAATCTACATAAACATGAAATTGTACATACAGTTACTCAGAATTTTAATGTATTAATAACTTAGAGCAGATTTGTCCAATAATGTCGCTGATACCTATTTTTATTAGAATGTTGACTTTTCAATTATGTCGTTAAAGAAGAAATTCTTTGCTACGTTGGTTTGAAATTGCTTATGGAAAGCTTATGTCCATTTTTACTTTACTTTAAACTAAATCGCATCTAAAAAATTGTCAGCAATCGACTTTATCCAAAGTTAATTTAGTAGTATTTTGAAAACTTTTATTAATTTTCCTCTCAAAAATTCTTGTAGAAAGAAGAAGAAGAAAAGAAGAAGAAGAAGAAGAAGAAGAAAGAAGAAGAAGAAGAAGAAGAAAAGAAGAAAAGAAGAAGAAAAGGAGAAGAAAAATGAAGAAAGAAGAACAAGAAAGAAGATGAAAGAAGAAGAAGAAGAAGAAGAAGAAGAAGAAGAAGAAGAAGAAGAAGAAGAAGAAGAAGAAGAAGAAGAAGAAGAAGATAAACTTCTTTATGTATATTTTCTAATCTCCAGTTAGCACTCATCACACTAAACAAGATAATGAAATCAGAGTCGGATTTGAGAATCTTAAAATGACATTCAATGTTGTATTTATTCATCCTGTCGACATATGGCTACAAAAATTAACTTTAAGTGGCAAGGAAAACAAACACCAAATTAAAAGGAATAAAATTTTACTGAAACAAATTATAGTTATTTTCTCTCAAAATAAATTTGACTTTAAATTTGTTTCGAATTAAAAATATTTATGAAAATTTATCAAAAAAATTTTTTTTTTTTCAATTACTATAACAATATTTAAAACTATTTTGATAAACGTCAATGTTAAAAGCAATTATATATATATATATATATATATATATATATATGTGTGTGTATATAGATATGTATATATATATTATATATATAATATATATATATATATATATATATATATATATATATATATATATATATATATATATATATATATATATAACTATCTTTTTATATATATATATATATATATATATATATATATATATATATATATATATATATATATATATAATATATATATATATATATATATATAATATATATATATATATATATATATATATATATATATATATATATAACTCGCGTGTTTCATCAGATTGTATTTACACTTTTCGTAACTAAAGACTTTATTATTATTATTATTATTTTTATTATTATTATTATTATTATTATTATTATTATTATTATTATTATTATTATTATTATTATTATTATTATTATTATTATTATTATTATTATTTGCAACATTCCTAGCACACGTCAGTAAAATTCTTAAATACATTTCATTTGATTCTCTCACAAAGAAAAACGAGTCGCCCTTCAGCTCGAATCATCATCAGCATTACGTTTCTTTTGAGTTATTAATAATATCTCACTAAGTAGTAATAACAAAAGCAATCGAAGGAAGGGAAGGAAGCCTCGGAAGTTTGAAATAAAGTCGCAATCAGCAAGTGTTCTTTCGATGAAAATATTTGATTGCTCCTTGTCTATGAACATTTATTTTGGTGTAATATATATATATATATATATATATATATATATATATATATATATATATATATATATATATATATACATATATATGCTTTATATATATATATATATATATATATATATATATATATATATAATTTAGTAATATAAGAAATTATTACTTAAGTGGCTTGGGATACGCCTTCAACATTAAAACTAATTTTAATAGTCTTAAACTTGTTTTATCTATATCAAGTGAAACATTCAAGAAACAATTGATTACAATGATTGTTAAAGTAAGATATTGTCCTACTTTTTCTCCAGAGGAATTTAAAAAACTGTGTGAAAAAATGGTTTTGAAACTGGGTTTTTTATATATACAGGAAAAACTTTCGTTAAATGGTTCTAGGAGAATCGATTATATCACAAAAAAGTAAGATTAAAAACTGTTTAAAAGGACGCTTTGTCCTTTTGTAAATGTATGCTTGTACAATGGATTAGATAAATTATTTTGCTATTAATATTATGCGACGAAGATAAAAACTATATTACTACAACATTATCAGGAAGATATACCAAATCGCAACATTTCAGCGAAAAACCCAACAACTTTTTGCTGATATTTTTAAAGAATTTGAAATAAACAAAAGGCAAGTAATTAGCATAATTACGAATGGCGCATCAAATATGATCAGTACGTTTTCTAAATTAAATAAGGACAATGAACAACAGCTTGAGGAACTGGTCAATATGATACAAATTTTATTGAATGTCAAAATGAAGTACTGGTTGACTTTCATAACGAACATGATATGTGTATGAAAAGATTATGTTTCGATGACGTTAAAAATTATTGCCCGCGTGAGGTGAGGAGTTCACACTTTGAAATACTCTTTCAGCAAATTTTTTAAACTATGCGAGACAAATAGCAAAAGTAGCACGTGCCCCAAAATTAATTGAAGTTTTAAAGCGTCATGGTGGAAAAGTGAAGTACACCTGGTTTCTCTCCATAACAGGCAATGAGAGCAAATTGAAATCCTCGGAGAATCATTAAAATATCCTTAGTTTACAACAAAGAAAGTTCAAGTTGGAAAATTTTATAAAGAATGGAAATATCTAATTAATGTAAATAAAATAAAAGAGATATTTTAACAATAGCATAAAAAAGAATGTTAACTAAAATCAAAATAATTTTTTCGGCTATCTATGTTGATCCATAGTCCAGAATCTTCCTCAGAACTAAAGATCTGATATGAAAAGCTAAGAATTATTTTTATGAACTAGAACTTAAAATGAATAACATTATCGAACAAAGTTACGTTATAAGAAGGGGGGCACCAAATTTGAAGGGGATACGAAGTCTCTAAGACACCTGTTGTTAGGAACATCGGAATTGGTTGCTATGGGTCGCTCAACTTGCTATGTAACTACTGTCATAACGAAAATCAGTTAAAAGTTACGGAGTCAATCCTTTATTATCCTAAATTTTGCAAGATGCTGCTTACACAGTTACATATTTGCCTCCATTCAAGTGATTGTTGAGCGTTATTTTCGGATTTAAAAATAATTAAATCGAATGTAAGAAGGATTTGCTTGAGCAGTCTCATTTTTAAGAAACAATAGTTTTAAATAAAATTATATTAAATATGTTCAAATAGTTCAAAATGGAATAATTTTGTTAGGAGAAGAAAGTAAATTATAATTTATTTTATTTTTTAAAAAATATTTTCTATATAGTATTTTTTAAATTTTAAATTGTAAATCAAAATAAAGGTGTTACTAACAACCAATTATTTTTTATTAAACCATAAAAAATTTGTAACTTAGAGAATTAATGATATCATATGTAAATGGAGATGAAATTATAACAAAGAGCCGGAGCCGGAGTGGAGTGGAGTCAAGCAATTATTAAAATTATGGAACCGGAGTCGGAGTCGGAGTCGGAGTCGGAGCCGGAGCCATTAAAAAAAAATTACAGCCCCCGCATCCCTGGTTGGATCTATGTAGATAGTGAAAGCAGTTTCTGAGCATTCACATCAAAATACGTGCATGTCTGCTTCTCTTCCTCATTTTAACAAAAACTCTAATAAATATTGTTATCTCCATAAATCTTGAAGAAGATTAAAAGCGGAGTGGAAAGGAGCTACTTGTCTTCTATTTCATTCCTTACCCTATAATTAAAATAATACATTACTTATATATATATATATATATATATATATATATATATATATATATATATATATATATATATATATATATATATATATTACATATATATATATATATCTATATATATAATAATATATATATATATATATATATATATATATATATATATATATATATATGTGTGTGTGTGTGTGTGTGTGTGTGTGTGTGTGTGTGTGTGTGTGTGTGTGTGTGTGTGTGTGTGTGTGTGTGTGTGTGTGTGTGTGTGTGTGTGTGTGTGTGTGCGTTCAATTTTAAATAAGTTTGAAACTTGTTGGTGAACAAATAAAAAAATCATCTCGAAAGTTTGAAAAGCAAATATTAAACTGGTTTATTTTTCATTCCCATTTCGGTAATTGTGTAAGAGCAAATATGGACTTTCTCAAAACTTAAAATAACAATTTAAATTAAAAGAAAAAAAAAAGAATAAAATTTTTTCTTTAATTATTTTTAAGAAAGCCACAAAAAAAAGAAAAAAAAAAGAAATAAACTTTTTATAAGAATGTTTGGAGAAATTTTAAGCATTGAAAAAGGAATTTTATGATATTGGGCAATAACATAAGATTTTATAATAATAATAATAATAATAATAATAATAATAATAATAATAATAATAATAATAATAATAATAATAATAATAATAATAATAATAATAATAATAATAATAATAATAATAATAATAATAATGATGATGATGATGATGATGACAATTGTTATTATTCCATTTCATGATTTGCAGTCTCTCATAGTATAAATATATTTGCATATAGTAAGTCAAACCAATATTATAATTTTCGGCCTTTCTCGTGTACCGTTTGGCGCCAAAAATTTGCATGAAAAACTAAAAAAAATATATATAATATGGCTTTGTATATAATAAAAGTTTTTTTTTTTTTTAATCAAATATTTTTGAGGGAAATTGCATAATATATTTTATCTATATATATAAAATTTGATAATTGCTAACTTAATCCAATATTATAATTTTTAGCCTTTAATTCTCTTGTACTATTTAGCAGCAAAATTTGCCCCCAAAGAAGTCAAAAAATATATGACTGCAAATAACAAAAGATTCTTATAATCACAAATAATTTTGAAGGGCAATGCTTAATATTTCTTTATAAAATTTAAGGAAATATTTTTTGTTCAAAAATGGCGTAGAGAAGAAGCTGCCAGTATCCACCATTTGTGTCATAATTTTTTTTTTTTTAACTAAAAGAATACCCCCGGGTAAACAATAAAGATGCAAGGAGTCGGGGTCTCTCGGCCTATCTATCTTATTTACTGTATGTTTATATAAATTTATAATGTCAGCCTAGTCCTTAGGCCGTCGTGATCATTTCTGCTTTGGAACCTTTCTTGCAAATCTTGTCTGGAAAGGTATCCAATTCTGGGCTAGTGAGAATAGCTAGTGTCTCAATTATAACAGGGGACGCCTGGTATATAAAATATTTGCTTAATATTTAAGTAGAAATTTTACTTTGAAATATTTGCATATTTTTTTACCTAAGTGCAAACTGAGTTTCTCACATAAAATCTTAAATTTAATAACTTAAGCACATTTATGTAACAATTTTTACCTACCTATTTTCTTACATATTTTTTAAAATAAGAATTAGGCATACACACAAACTCTCTCTCTCTCTCTCTCTCTCTCTCTCTCTCTCTCTCTCTCTCTCTCTCTCTCTCTCTCCTCTCTCTCTCTCTCTCTCTCTCTCTCTCTCTCTCTCTCTCTCTCTCTCTCTCTCTCTCTCTCTCTCTCTCTCTCTCTCTCTCACTCTCTTTATATATATATATATATATATATATATATATATATATATATATATATATATATATATATATATATATATATATATATATATATATACTATTATACATATATACACATTTATATATATATATATATATATATATATATATATATATATATATATATATATATAAATATATATATTCACATATATCTTCTTCTTCATATGATATATATATATCGCATTAAGGAAATTTCCAAAAATAGATTTGTAAGATGAAATAGCATCTTTCATCTATATCTGTAAACAATTATTCAGCAAAAAAGACACCGTCAGTGTAAATATAGAAGCATTTCAAATCTATGATGGTAATTTAAGAAGATTTTTATTTACGTCGCCCTTACTACAAAGGTGCAGACCGAATGCATTTACAATAATAAGAAGTTAATTTAGAAAACGTGGTTTTTTAGCGTCCTTCCCCAACAGACATCATGATTCAAAATATTTCTTTAGCTTGTAAATTTTTTATTTTAACTTTTAATTTATATAATTTATTGAAATAATATTCATACGGATATTATTCATAAAAGGAATAATAATAATAATAATAATAATAATAATAATAATAATAATAATAATAATAATAATAATAATAATAATAATAATAATAATAATAATAATAATAATAATAATAATAATAATAATAAAAATAATAAAAATAAAAATAAAAATAAAAATAATAATAATAATAATAATAATAATAATAATAATAATAATAATAATAATAATAATAATAATAATAATAATAATAATAATAATAATAATAATAATAATAATAATAATACATTTGTTAATGTAGATTTGTTTGATTTTGAACGAAGTTGATTTTATAGACCTGTCATTTTTTATTTCCTTCGTTAAAGTTGTTGGAAAGTTTCACTGCTGCGTAACTATTGCCGGCGTAGCTTTACTGAGTCTTTTGAAAGGTGTTGTTTAAGTTGGAGTTTCGAGAGTTAATTGCCGACCTAGCTCTCTTGAGTCTTTTGAGAGGTGTGCTTATATTGGAGTTGTTTAGAAAGTT